>ML282475.1:0-40219 GCA_005239495.1 Nicotiana undulata | reverse complement strand
GGGGAAGGATTTTCCATGAGGCCCCCCCCCCCCCTCCCGGTGAAGAGGCAACCTCAAAGCCCGACAAAGGTAAGAAGAGAAATAAAGAGACATCGGTTGAGTCTCCAAAATCAAAGAATCCCATGATCCGAAATCCTAAGACCGATGCTACAATATTGACTTCAGATGCCGCTGCAAGTCTTCGCACCGCAGACGAAAATGGTAATGAGGATGACCGCCCTTTGGTACAAAGGGTAAGACGTAGCGTGGATGCTCCAAAGACTGTTGAGCATCAGGCCGCCGAATCGGAGACGGCCGATGTGGAACAACCTTGCGTGTCACGACCCGAAATTCCCACCGTCGGGACCGTGATGGCGTCTAACGTTGAACCCGCTAGACAAGCCAACGTGATTATTCAGTTTATGTTATTCCTTAACTATTAATCATGAACAGATAAATTACCAGATTAACAAGAGTTAAATTTAAAAGACAAGCATGATATAAATGTATTTCAATACAATCCGTTACGAAATTTCACAAAAACTAACCAGAACCTAGAAATAGTGGAGTCACAACTCACGGACTATCTAAGAGTATTACACATAACAGTTTGAAATAAATAAATACATCTGTTCTGAAATACTAAAAATAGAAATAAAGGAATGGAAGGGGACGCCAAGGCCTGCGGATGCCTGTAGGACTACCTCGGTGTCTCCGGATGGACTAAAGGAAGCCTCCTAGCTCAATGTCCATAGGGTCCTGTACCGGGATCTGCACAACAAAAAGTGTGCATGTGTAGTATCAGTACAACCAACCCCATGTACTGAGTAAGTGCCGAGCCTAACCTCGGCGAAGTAGTGACGAGTCTAGGACACGACAAATAATACAACCTGTGCAATTTAACAATAATCGAAAGCACAATAACTGCAAACTAATTAGTTAAGTATAAGGGAAAAGGGGAACATGCTGGGGGGAAAAGAGATAGAAGATAATAGAGATAACGGAATAAGGCAACAATTTAAATATCGAAGTACCAACAGGAAATAACAACACAGAGCAAACAAGTGCACGACATCACCCTTCGTGCTTTTACTCTCATCCTCACCAAAACAAGTGCACGACATCACCCTTTGTGCTTTTACTCTCATCCTCACCAAAATAATTGCACGACATCACCATTCGTGCTTTTACTCTCGTCTTCACAATAAATAAATAGAAACGACACGACATCACCCTTCGTGCTTTTAATATCATATCATGGCACAACATCACCCTTCGTGCTTTTACACTCTCATCCTCACAATAAATAAATACACGGCATCACCCTTCGTGCTTTGCACTCTTCCTCACCCAAACGATATCAACAATAGAAGTTTGGCAAGGAAGAAACAACATGAACCATAACAATAACTCATAACATCCCGACAATAGTAGAAATATCACCGTCCCGGCAAGGGACACAACTATAACCAATCTCACTCAAGTACATAACTTAACAAAATATTCCTCAACCGAATCAAGTACTTAACAGTATTCACAACCAAGAATTTCCATCAAATGAACAACCACCAAAGTGAAATTTCACCCAAAACACAGTAAATATCAATGAAAGTCACATAATTCATATTATCCGACTCACAAGCATGCTTGACACCAACATATAGGTACACGTCACCTCACCTATACGTTGAACATGGAATACACACATATCAAATAAGACTCAACGCCTATTCCCTCAAGCTAAGGTTAGGCCAAACACTTATATCGACTTCCACGACAAAAATCACGCCTCAATCACCGCTTTTCCTTCTGAACTTGACTCCAATTCAATTGTATCTAGACATAATGGACTCAATAATATCAATAAACTCTAAATAATTCAATTCCAATGCCTAATTATAGCTTTTCTAACATTCTTCCCAAAAACCCAAAAAATTGACCCCGGGCCTGCTTGGTCAAAACACGAGGTTCGGACCAAAACCCGATCACCCATTCACCCACGAGCCCGAATGTGTAATTAGTTTTGAAATTCGACCCCAAAATGATGTCTAAATTTCGATTAATCACAAAGCCCTAACTCTACCCAAATCCCTAATTTTCTACCCTTAAAATCATGTTAGAGGCCTAGAAATCTAATGGGTGTTGATAAAAATTGAAAAAATGAGTCTAAGATTACATACCTACGAATTTGTGAAGAAAATCTCTTGAGAAAATCGCCCTAGGTTTTCTATTTTTATGAGAAGTTTAAAAAGAAACGACTGAAATTCGTTTTTAGAAAAACTTCACTGCCCGACTTTCGCACCTGCAGTGCATGGGTCGCACCTGAGCTATCGCAGGTGCTGGAAAAGGTTCGCACATGCGTAAAGGGACAGGCCCACAGGGGGCCGCACCTGAGGATAAATATTCGCTCCTGCGGATCTGCTTCTGCGAAAGAAGGGTCCCATCTACGAGGGGACCACACCTGCGAACCATAAAGCGCTCCTGCGACCCTAGGCTCGCAGGTGCGGGCACACCAGAACTGGTGCACCAACAGTGATTTTCCAAGTTAAAACACCCCAAAACCTACCCGAAACTCACCCGAGCCCTCGGGGCTCCAAACCAAATATGCACACAACCTCAAAAACATCCTACAGACTATTTTATGCGACCAAATCGCCAAAATAATATCTTAAACAAGGAATTTAGCCTTAACATCAAAGAAAATTTCCAAAACATAAAACTTTACATCTACGGGTCCGAATCACGTAAAACGACCTCCGTTTCTTATCAACTTTTACAGACAAAACATAAATATCATATCGAACCTGGCGGGACCAAATCAATGCAATAGTCAATATCCCTATCGGGTGGCATACCCGGCAGGTCAGCAGGAAATACCTCTGGAAACTCACGGACAATGGGCACAGACTCATAGAAGGAACGTCGGCACCAGAATCACGAACATAAGCTAAATAGGCCAAATATCCTTTCTCAACCATACACCGAGCCTTTATATACGAGATAACACTGCTGGAAGAATGACCAGGAGTCACCCTCCACTTCAATCGGGGTACTCCCGGTAAGGCCAAGGTCACAGTCTTGGCATAACAATCCAGAATAGCATGATAGGGAGATAACCAATCCATCCCCAAAATGACATCGAAATCAACCATATCAAGGAGTAAAAGATTTACATTGGTCTCAAGACCACCAATAACCACTATACATGAACGGTAGACTCGATCTACCACAATATAATCACCCACCGGTATAGATACATAGACAGGAGCACTCAGGGAATCACAAGGCATAATCAGATAAGGAGCAAAATATGAGGACACGTAGGAAAATGTGGATACCAGATCAAACAAAACCGAAGCATCCCTGCTGCAAACTGAAACCATACCTATAATGACTACATCGGAGGCCTCAGCCTCAGGTCTGGCGGGTATAACATAGCTTCGGGGCTTAGCCCTGCCAATCTGAACATCCCTGGGTCGACCTATTGTGGGCTGACCTCTACCTCTCATAGCCTGTCCTCCACCTCTAACTGTATGGCCTCCACCTCTGGAACCTCGACTTCCACCCCTAGCTGGCTGAGGGGGTGGGGGTGCACCTGGTACGGTAATCATAGCACGGGAACCCTTATGCTGAGAACCACTAGAAGCTCAGAGGAAATACCTAGCAATTTGCCCTGGACCACTACAGGAGTAACAAGACCTTTGTTGTTGAGACTGCTGGCGTTGAAACTGTCCCTGCCGACCAGAATAACCACTCTGAAAGCTTTGAAGCACTGGTGCACTGATAGGAGCTGGTGGTGCACTTCGGGATACCTAGAGTGATGACTAGAATGGTCTAGGAGGATGAACTCTGCCAAAATAATCTCTGCCTCCAGATGAGGCACCACTGAATCAGCCAAAATGACGAGGCCTCTTGTCAGACCCCTGACCACTTCCCAGTAATAAGACCATCTCAATCCACCTGGCCACATTGGCCACCTCCTGAAATGAAATATTAGTACCTGTCTCTCTGGCCATCTGTGTCTAATCGGCTGAGCTCTCCCCTAAATAAACCTCCTCACCCTCTCTCGGTCAGTGGGGAGTATCATGATAGCATGTCGGGCCAAAGTAATGAATATGGTCTCATACTATGTAACTGTCATAGAGCCCTACTGGAGATGCTCAAACTGCCTCTGAAGATCCTCTCTCTGGGTGACTGAAAGAAACTTCTCCAGGAACAAGTTGGAGAACTGAGCCTAAGACAAAGGCGAAGATCCATCTGTCCTGGTCAAGCAATAATCCCTCCACCAAGTCTTGGCGGAACTAGAAAGACGGAAAGTAGCAAAATCGACCCCATTGGTCTCCACGATCCCATGTTCCGAAGAACCTCATAGCAGCTGTCTAAGTAATCCTTGGGATCCTCTGATGGTGCAACACTGAAAGTAGTAGGAAACAACTTGGTGAATCGATCCAGTCTCCATAAAGCATCAGCAGACATGGCTGCTCCATCAACAGCCTGAGCTGCAGCAACTGGCTGTACTACTCCAGCTTGCTGAGGTGCTGGAGTCTGGAACTAAGAGGCTAAGTCTGGTGTGCGGGTGGCAGGAGTCTGAGGCCCTCCCCCAGCCTGAGAGACGGCTGGTGCTGAAGGAAGTAGACCAGCCTGATCCATGCTCTCCATAAGGCCTACTAAGCGGATCAGAGCGTCCTGAAGCACGGGGGTGGTAATGAACCCCTCTAGGACCTGAGCTGGTCCAACCAGAACTGTCTGAGCAGGAACCTCATCGACAAAATCTGAGGATCCTCCACTGGAGCTACTGCTCTGGGCTGAGCCCTGCCCCTGCCTCGGCCTCTAGTACGGCCTCGACCTCGTCCTCGGCCAATCGTAAGACCTACAATTGGAGGATCGGGTTGCTGATCGGTAGATGAGGAAGCACGCGTTCTCGTCATCTACGAGAGAATAGAATAGAAACTCAGTTAGCATTTAGAATTCAAATCGCACGACAGAGAAGAATAGATGTGAAGTTATTCCTAACTTTGCAGGCTCTGGGGGATAAGTACAGACGTCTCCGTACGGATCCCTCAGACTCTACCAAGCTTGTCCGTGAATTGTGAGACCTAGGAAACCTAGCGCTCCGATACCAACTTGTCACGACCCGAAATTCCCACCGTCGGGACCGTGATGGCGTCTAACGTTGAACCTACTAGACAAGCCAACGTGATTATTCAGTTCACGGTATTCCTTAACTATTAATCATGAACAGATAAATTACCATATTAACAAAAGTTAAATTTAAAATACAAGCATGATATAAATGTATTTCAATACAATCCATTACGAAATTTCACCAAAACTAACCAGAACCCAGAAATAGTGGAGTCACAGCTCACGTACTATCTAAGCATAGTACACATAACAGTCTAAAAGAAGTAAATACATCTGTTTCTGAAATACTAAAAACAGAAATAAAGGAAGTGGAAGGAGACACCAAGGCTTGCGGAAGCCTGCAGGACTACCTCGGTGTCTCCGGGTGGACTGAAGGAAGCCTCCTAGCTCAATGTCCACAGGGTCCTGTACCGGGATCTGCACAACAAAAAGTGTGCAGGTGTAGTGTCAGTACAACCGACCCCATGTATTGAGTAAGTGCCGAGCCTAGCCTCGGTGAAGTAGTGATGAGGCTAGGACACGACAAATAATACAACCTGTGCAATTTATCAATAATCTGAAGCATAATAACTGCAAACTAATCGGTTAAGTATATGGGAAAAGGGGAACATGCTGGGGGGAAAAAGAGATAGAAGATAATAGAGATAACGGAATAAGGCAACAATTTATTTATCAAAGTACCAACAGGAAATAACAACACAGAGCAAACAAGTGCACGACATCACCCTTCGTACTTTTACTCTCATCCTCACCAAAACAAGTGCACGGCATCACCCTTCGTGCTTTTACTCTCATCCTCACCAAAACAAATGCACGACATCACCATTCGTGCTTTTACTCTCGTCCTCACAATAAATAAATAGAAACGGCACGACATCACCCTTCGTGCTTTTAATATCATATCATGGCGCAACATCACCCTTCGTACTTTTACACTTCATCCTCACAATAAGTAAATACACGACATCACCATTTTCTTCTCCATCATAGGCGATTTTGAGAATACCCTGTAGGCAGTAAGTTTCTATAAAATACGGGACTTAGCCATTTTCACCATTTTCTTCTCCACCATAGGCGATTTTGAGAGCTCACAAGAGGGTGTTCGACCTAGATATTGAAAGGTAAGTAATTTCTACTATAATCTAGCTTAAATAGTTGAATTCTTAGGTGGATTAACATCCTAAATTAGTATAAATCAAAGGTTTAGAGTAAAGACCTAGGACTTTATGAAATCGAGAGAATTACCAACTAATTAGTTATGATATCATACAAGAATTATATATTGATGATCCTTAGGCCATGGGTGAGTGTTTCATTCAAAAAGTTTCGGAATCCGAGCATGTGGGCCCAATGGTGTATTTTGAGATATTTCAAAGTGGGTTAAGATTGTTAGTTAAATAGAGGAATTTCATGCTTTTGAATATAAATTAATTTATTTATGCAACCTTTGACTAGTTTCGAGTCCTTGGGAGACCAGTTTGGAGTTTCGGGCGCATTCTTGACCCGGAAAGTAGGCTCGATACGAGGTGAGTCTCTTTTCTAACCTTGTAAGAAGGAATTGTCCTCATAGGTGATTTAAATGATTACGTGTTAATGTTTGTGGGGACTACGTACGTACGAATTGAAAGTGACTATTATTGTTATGTCCGGGTAGTTAGGCTCACACCATGACTCGTGAATTTCCTCAACTCAAATTATATGCTTTATGAATTCATTGTTTGCAACTTATTTCAAGAAAATCATAGAATTTGGTATTTTAAGGGAATTGTTCAATGAAAAGGGTTTAAAGAAAGATGTTATGTGTGCATATGACCGCTTTGCAATTTACATCCCACGAGCGGAGTGTTGTTTTCCCCCTATTCTCATGGGAGCGGGTCGTACGCCATGGCAGGTTGGTAGATGCATCTACGGTTCGCGTCGTTCGACCCTTCGGCAATGCACAAATATTGATAATATGATGGCTCAGGCCGGTTGTCCTTATTCCGTTATGTGTATGCTAATTTTCTTGACGTCTTTATGACTATTGAATTGATAGAAATATGGGGGAAAGTGAATTAAGGACTTGCTTATTATTGTTTCACCACTAAAATTGAATTGCGGTTACATTTTGATATTTACTGCCCTATTACCCTCGCATACTTGTTACCTTCATTATATCCTGCTTAATTATATTGTTTGGACCCTAGCAAGTGTCAAGTCAACCTCTCGTCACTACTTTTTCGAGATTAGATTGGATACTCACTAGGTACATATATGTTTATGTACTCATGCTACGCTTTTGTACTAAATTGTACAGGTTTTGAGGCGGGTTCATCTAGTTATCAGCGCGGAGCTCAATCCTGAGATATATCTGGACTTGACTTCATGGTGAGCTGCTTCCCTTGATGATCTTCAGCGGCGCCACAGAGTCTTCTTTTGTTTATTCATGTCTATTCCTTCAGATAGTAGGACCGTTTATTCATCTTTTGCTATACTCAGCTAGTATGCCTATAGACTTGTGACACTGGTTCCTGGCACACACGTAGTAGATATTTTATTTTTAGGCTGTAAATATTGGCTTGTGATTCCTTATTGTTACTTATGTTTAAGTTAGTCAAATTGATCCGCTTTATTTAATGTCTTAAACTTGAAATTGTAAGTGTTGGAAATGTTTTCTTGCAAATTAAGGGAAGTTAACTAGTACGTTAAATGTTGGCTTGCCCGACTGCGGTGTTGGGCGCCATCACGACCTGAGTTAGGTTTTGGGTCGTGACAACATATATAATAGTATGTATGAACGTGTGTTGCATTCTATTAATGGCACGTGATGTTTTAACCATTTAAATAATCTGAAAGCCGAAAATATTATT
The DNA here is from genome assembly GCA_005239495.1 of Nicotiana undulata. Taxonomy (NCBI): domain Eukaryota; kingdom Viridiplantae; phylum Streptophyta; class Magnoliopsida; order Solanales; family Solanaceae; genus Nicotiana; species Nicotiana undulata. The sequence goes on along the minus strand of ML282475.1, from coordinate 32,246 downwards.
ACATTAGCATAATACGTGAATTCAAAATAAAAGGACATCATAAGAACTTACACAAATGATCAATTTAGTCATGTTGGTTAGATAATTACGTATTATAGTTTAAAAATATTTAATTTGATTGTATCTTACCAAATACTTCTTTGTAGATGATTTTTTTGGGTATGTTTCATTCAAATGCTTTGGTTGCTCTTGCATAACCAGAACTCTTGTTGTCGATATTGATATTCCACTTGAAAGTGCAACATATAATTGTTCGTGCAAGAAAACATATTGTGATAAATATAGTCCAATACTTAGGATGTTTGTCCTTGTGCTTTATTTATTATAATTACAAAACATAAACCACCGAAAATTATTTTCACACAAATTTAAAAGGATATTCTTTAGATTCGGAAGACGAAAGTTGAATTCGAGGACAAAAATATTCTAAGAAGCACATTGACCAGTATCATAATTTTTGCATGTATGATGTTATTGTCAAAACTTCTATATATCATCTATTTGCTATTACATAAGCTTTTCAGCGAATGTATGTTTTTCAGCAGCAAGACGGTCATGGTTCTCTTCAAAATCAATATATATGCAATGGAAGATCAATTTTAACTTAGTCTATCACATATACGGTGACACTGACATACATAACAAAAAATAAACTTGACAACAAATCTGTGTAGTAGAAGGACATTTGGTATTAAAGTATTTAAGTATTCTTCTTGGTAGTAATTGTTGGTATCATATTCTGCTGAGTCAAAAACCGAAAAAATCTTATTTTTACCATAAAATTTAGCAATTAACCTTTTATTTAGTTGATTAACATATTCATTTCTGCTAGCTAAGATAGATTTTTAATTTTTTTGTTTTTTGGTAACAATAACTTTTTAATTTCTATCATGCAATCTGCACAAATTGCGTTTTAATCTATTGATAGAAATATTTTCCTTATTAAATAACTACTATTATAACTGGGATTGATAACCAAGTGGGCGAACCAAATCATCTTTTATTAGATGTTCTTCTTCATTTCTGACAGGAAGCAAGAAGTTATTAAATATTGGAGCTGTTCTTACTTTATATTTCTTGTTAGTTGAATCCTTTTCATTTGAGGCCATAAGTATAATTTTGCAAGTTAGTTTTTATAGTCTCTACTTTTGTCGATTTTGTAACTATTGATAGTACTTGATGTCGCACCCCCCTTTTTTCTCGCGGAAATCGGGTTCAGGACATTTGGGTTGAGGCAACTCTTTCCTTTTGGGAAAGGGGTTTGCATTTTTGGAGAGTCACCACCTAACGATTTTAATGGTGCGTTAGGGCACCTAGGGGTTCATTTACAACTACGTTGCTAACCAGAGATAGGGTAAGGGCATGAATTTATCCCAATGGGAAGGTGTTAGGCACCCCTCAAGATCCACAAGTGTGGTTCCCAACCAAATGATTTTTGTGAATTTGTATATTTTAACAAATAACAAGTAAAGGCTCAAGTAAGAGGGGATTTATTGCGTGCATGTGTTTGAAAATGATTATAGAACGACTAAATTTTGAAAAAAGTTATAATCTAATATTTAAAGTAAGGGATATCCTAGGTTTATAACAATATGGATCACATCAATGCATTACCCGGTATGACATTCCTCGAAGAGGGGCTACACGAGGTATTAGTGCATCGTTCATCATATCCTTATTCTACTCTTCCCACCCCATGAAGGTGTTTAAAGCGCGTGTTGGTCACGATCTCTATTGCGTGCTATTACCCGTCCCTTCCTATCCGTCCCGGAGGAGGTTAGGACTACTATCCTAAAAGGATAGGTACTAGGCAGACCCTCAAGTTTAAAGGGGTAAAATTCTAAGGCGACAAGCAAAGAACATGTAGGACTGCAGTTAGTAGGAAACACATAGGAGCATATAAGAGGCTCAGATTTACCTCCGCAAATAATGCATATAATCAGCATGACTCAAACACATATAAGGGCAGTATTGTTAATTAAGATCCTAAGACATGGTGTCTAGGTGAATTCATAGGACAAACAGACATGTAGTTTTGTTATTACTTGAAATCCCTAATAAGTTTTCCTACTGATTGAAAGAACCTGTTAGCATTCAATAATACACACAAGAGAGAGACAGACTTCCAGTTTTAGCAATTTAATCCCCTAAGGCTTGCCTAGGCGGGGACAATGTATCAGAATTATTAGAGAAATTGTTGCAAATTATTACCTAAACATGCTGTTCTAGGTTGTTCAGAACACACATGTATTACTAGTTGTTTTAGAGAGAACTGAAGAGGTTGTTTATACCTTTTATATGCATCAACAATTAGACTAAGTGTAGTTGAGCGATTAAGACCCTATAACATGATATCTAATGCACGGGTAAGGCAGGATGATTTATATGTAGAATTCCTAAAGAACAGGTTATCTAAATGCACAACAGTCCAGTATTAATCATGATTTCATAAGATGCAAGCGTGACCGTTTACTTAGTGCTATCCTAGAGACAGGATTTCTGAGTGTTTATGAGGCATGATTATGGCATTATGAGACAGAATTGCATGAAGTACAAGTTATTAATATCTGCATCCTAGAATAGGATTTCTAGGTGATGTAACAGTAATGTCAAAGATGCTGGAAACAGTATGCATGAGACCTAGGGACATGATATCTAATGCATGATTTTGCACATATTGGCCCTAAACATGAGTTCTATAGCACAAAAATAGGAAATGTAAACCTAAGCATGGTTTCTACCCTTTATAGCATGCAAGTTATCCATTTCCCTATTTCACTATCCATCCCCAGTGTTGTTTACAAATTATTACAGGCCAAGGATTATGAATTACATAACCAAAAATAGAAAATAAGAAGTTATTCTATAGGGAGCCTTCAATTAGGCCCAAATCCTCCATACCTCATTGCCATATGACATTTCATAGCCTTTCATAATCCGGGTGTGTCAAAGTTCCCTAAGGACCTCAAGGGCTCCCGGGCAATGCTCACACCCAGACTTAGTAACCAAGAATTGAACATGTGCAGTGTGGAAGTACCTGCCTCAGTGAATCAGAGTTCAGAGGGAGCTCATGGGTCCCAAAGCAGTGCTCACACTGAGGGGGAAGAACTTATAGTCTAAGAGTAAAGTGTAGTGAAAGAGAGGATTTGAAAAAGAGTTGAGTAAAGGAAACTTTCTAAAGAATAGTTTATTTTTGAAACAGTTTGCAAAATGGTAAGTGAGTAGTTTAGGAAAAATAGTTTCAGAACCATTAACCAGCACCAATAGCACCCAGTGCATAGGCAATACAAGCAAGGAAACATGGATTGGGGACACGTAGATTAGGATACATGTTAGCATTAGAGAAGTACTAGTGTATCACAGACTGGTACAGAATTTAGTAACAAACTCAATTCTTCACCAAAAGAATTAAATAGAATTAGGCTGGGAAAAGGACATCAGACATAGTTACACATAGGTTTTGAAAAAAGTTTGGAGTAAAGCATATGTTCAAGATTACATAGAGACTAGGTAATATACAATGCGATTGTAGTACACTAGGGATCACAGAAGACATTAGTAGGATGACATTGAAACACACAAGAGGGAGTACACATGTTGAGGCTAAATGGGAGGGGTACTAAGAACTAAACAACAGAGTATACCAAATTAGTTGCAAGTAGAACAATAGAACCACAAGTAGAAGAAAGGTAGGAATAATATGAAACTAAATACCCAAAGAAACATATTGTTTTGGAACTTTTAAATGTAAATTGGAAACATACCAGTTGAAGATAGCAAATACGGAGTAAGGGACCGCATTAAGGGAGTCACCTTCAGTCCACCCAGAGCTTCAAGGTATACTCGTTGGCGTTCGTGGGCCTTGGTGTCTCTCCTGCCTTTGGATTCCTTATTGTCTTACCTTTTTCCTAGTTCAAGACAATTATGTATTTATTTTCAAACTCTGTATTTAGCACTCTATTTACATAGTTTGTGAGTTGTGACACCCCGGTTTTTGGGCTTATGCAACGTTATGTATTTCACTATTTCACTTTGCATTTTTGAATTTCTATTACATTTCCGCTGTTAAAATTCTAAAGTGTTTCGTTATTTCTATTAATATTTTAAAGGTATTTTCTTTACTACTGTCGAATTGGGTTGCAAAAGTTAGATTACTTGTGCACGTTGGCTTGTCTAGCGGGTTCAACATTAGACACAGTCACGGCCTGTAGGGTGGGATTTCGGGTCGTGACACAAGTAGTCAGACCTATCATACGTTTAAACAATAGGTATTGAACAAAATCAGAGAAACCCTAAGCAAGTGTTTCGAGAAAAAGTAGAGATTCAGAAACCTTAACCACAAATTAGAGCAGGAAGCATAGAATACATAGGGCATTCATTAAAGTCCAAGAGGTTCATGAGAGATCCGTAAACAACATTGCAAACAGACTCAAACCTTTAAATCGAACCCAGACGTATTAGGGTTTCTTAACTAAAATGAATTGAACAAAAGAAAAGACTTAGGTGATGTCTAAACATGCTAGAAATCACAAAGTAATTGCTAAAAATCGAAAAAAGAAATTGTTTTGCAAAAGGGTTTTGAAACCCTAGTTAGGAAAATGAAGAAATCGATTGAAATCGAAGAAATCCTTTGAGGAAAACGTATGAGAACATTAAAAGATGCGTAGACCATCAGAGATCTAATAGAATCGGAATATTAAGAAGTTAGGGTTTAAAGAGTGAACCCAGAGATGAAGATACCGACCTAGAGGCAAAAGATGGAAAGATCTTACTCAAAATCGAACCCTGAAGGCCTGAAGCAAGTAGGAACAAACCCTAGGTGTGAGTAGACTGATCCTCGTCCTTTGAGGGCCTTAGGGATATCATTACCGGCGTAAAGGAGCCATAGGAGGCAAGAGGATGGTGAGGATTCCATGGCTTCCGGTGAAGAGACGGCGGGAGAAGACGAAGGGCCTCATCGGAGGCTGAGAGGAGACTGGAAGTCTCTAGAGAGTTAGAAAGAGAGAGAGAGAGAGAGAATAGAGAGATGTGAGACCGAGTGAAATGAGGGGTCGGGGGGTGTTAGTCTTTGTTAACTATGGTAACACTAATCTGGGCCGTTGATTTAATTTGATCAACGGCTCAGATTGGTTGTGGGGTTGGGCCGTTGATAAGAATTTGGGTTTTGGACTGGGTTAATTGGATAATACGGGTTGGGGTATTAGGTTCAATTTAGGCTGTAATTGAGAAGATTAGTTAAATACCCATAAAAAATAGATAAATAATTAATAAAAATAGCTAGTAACTATAAAAAGTGAAATTAATGCTAAGTAAAATGAAATTAAGGTGATTAGGTAATATTCAGAAAAATATAAAATGCCAAATTGTTGATTTAAATGGTGTAAAATATATAATTGGGCCATAATTGTAAAATCACTGTAATTAGAGTTAAATAATACAAAATTGGCTAATTTACGAAATAATTAAATCGCAATAGGATTAAAATATTGTATTGAACTGGGAAATATTTGAAAATTATCTGTAATACAATTTATGTATAATTATGGAATAAAAATACTGAATAAGTTGTAAAACAAATTAATAAAATATGTGAAATTATGTGAAAAATGCCAGTTATTATAAAAAGCGATTTTGAAGGCATATATGCAAATTTTAAAATAATTTGAGGAAAAATTGGGTATCAACAGCTGACCCTCTTTACCCGGGAAGGATGAAAGAGTTGTCGGGTAAAGATATGATGGCCAATTTTGACTGAGTGAAATGGTTTATGAATTTTAGGCCGCACCCTGGTTTCTGAGTTGCATACATATCCCTGGTTTTACAGGAATCAGGTCGTATGTAGTTCAGGGGTCATTGGCGAAGTATACCGATGGAGTTGTACAAGAACGGATGCGAAGTACATGGTTAGATCAACAAACGACTGACGGGGTAGTTTGGGGATAATTGGAGCGGGACCGCTCCTGCCAGGATGGCTGTTGCTAGCCGGATTACCTGCAAATGAACAGTACAAGCATATATTGTGCGTAATTTAAACATGATGCAAATTCCCGTTGGACCATGAATGTTGTCTTTGGACGGTTAAGGATGATGTCTCTAGACCATGATGTCCTGGGCTATGAGTTGCTTGATGCAAGATTCATAGGCCATGCAATGATGTTCTTAGGCCATGAGGATGGTGCCTTCGAACCATGACGCCTTTGAATAATGATATGCAAAATGATTAGAGAGATCCTCATGCCATGACCTGGTGTTCTCGGGCTATGGAGATGGTGTCTCCGATCGATGACGCCTTTGGATAAGTTGGTGATATTTCAGCCCATTCAGATGCAATAGTATGATGCTAACAAGACAGAGCTTAGTCTTGCTAACTAAAGGGGTAGAGCTTAGCCCAAAATGAAAGCGAAATAAATAATGCTTGAGGCAGTGGTTGCTTTTGAAAAATAAATTGGAGGCAGCGTTTAGCCTTGGAAGGAAGAATAGTAGCCTTATGCAAGAAGGAGAATGCAGATGGAGACATTGTTTAGTCTCGAAAGGAAAAAAGGTAACCTTATGCAAGAATGTGAATGCAGATAGAGATAGAGTTTAACCTCGGAAGGCAGAAAGTTAGCCTTATGAAAGAATGCAGATCGCAGACAACGTTTAGTCTCGGAAGGCAGAAAGGTAGCCTTATGCAAGAATGCGAATGCATATGGAGACAGCGTTTAGTCTCGGAAGGCAGAATAGTATCCTTATGCAATGCAGATGGAGGTAGAGTTTAACCTCGGAAGTCAGAAAGGTAGCCTTATGCGAATGCAGATAGAGACAACGTTTAGTCTCGAAAGGCAGAATATCAGCCTTATTTAAGAATGCGAATGCAGATGGAGACAACGTTTAGTCTCGGAAGGCAGAATAGTAGCCTTATGCAATGCAGATGGAGGTAGAGTTTAACCTCAGAAGGCAGAAAGGTAGCCTTATGCGAATCCAGATGGAGACAATGTTTAGTCTCGAAAGGCAGAATAACAGCCTTATGAAGAAAAAATAAATGACGGTAGGAATTCTTAGCTGTTGATAAATTGTGGCACTGTGATTGTCGAGGGTATTGTGACTGCGGGGAATCATTTGTATTTCTAATAGGTGACAGCAAGTATGATGGGTTTGAGAAGTGTGTCTTTGAAAGATATCTATCCTTTGGGCGGGTAGTATGTTTTGGGCTTTTGCAAACTTTGTACCTGCATCCAAAGAAAAATCGTGAGTTCTGTAAAGGGGAAAGGTTAGTTCGTATCCCCGCTGGCTCTGCTTGAATCGTTCGGCTCGATCTGATGATACTGCCTATATCATTGGGGTAGCATTTGCTAAACAAGTTGTTTCAAGAAATAAGTATGCATGATTATGTAAAAGTATAACATAAACATATAATCTAAAATAGTTTTAGATGAATCGACGATCGTGACACGGTTCAAGACATTGCAACCTTTCCTGCTACGGAATTTGGAGGGTCCTCCTCAAAGTTCTGCCCCAGTTTCCAATTATGGGAAAAAATGAAATTTTATTGAATTGTGACCGAGCCCATAGGGCTGCCTACGTATCCCCTCTTAAACGGGAATTAGGTCAGGCATAGTTCAATTTACATTATTGATAGAAGCATAAAGAATTACACATAATAACTCTTGAACGCATCTGAATTGATCGGTTTTGGCCAGACTTCTCCGTCCATTTCTGCAAGTATAAGTGCTCTTCCTGTCAGCACCCTGTGAACCATGTATGGGCCCTGCCAGTTGGGAGAGAATTTCCCCTTGGATTCATCTTGATGTGGAAAGATTTTCTTTAACACCAGTTGCCCTGGTGTGAATCCTCTCGGCTTGACTTTCTTGTTGAAGGCTCTGGTCATTCTGTTCTGATATAATTGATCATGACAGACAACATTCATTCTCTTTTCGTCTATGAGGGCTAGTTGCTCATAACGGCTTCTTAACCATTCTGCATCGCTGAGCTCGGCTTCTTGCATAATCCTTAGAGATGGAATCTCAACTTCGGCAGGAATAACAACTTATGTACCATAAACTAGCATATAGGGAGTTGCCCCGGTTGATGTGCGAACCGTGGTGCGATATCCCAATAAGGCAAATGATAACTTCTCGTGCCACTGCTTGTGCTTTTCTATCATATTCCTTAATATCTTCTTGATGTTTTTGTTGGCAGCCTCTACAGCTCTATTCATCTGAGGTCTGTAAGCTGTGGAATTCCTGTGCTTGATTTTGAAAGTTTCGCACATAGCTTTCATCAAGTGACTGTTAAGATTAGAACCATTGTCGGTGATGGACTCTTGAACTCCGAACCGACAAACAATGCGGTCGCGGACAAAGTCGGCCACAACTTTCTTAGTAACTACTTTGTGGGAGGCTGCCTCGACCCATTTAGTGAAGTAATCTATGGCCACCGGAATGAACATGTGTCCTTTGGAGGCAGAAGGCTCGATTGGTCCAATAACATCCATGCCCCAGGCGGCGAACAACCATGGTGAACGTTTTGCATTGAGCTCACTTGGAGGTACCTTTATCATATCTCCATGTATCTAGCAGCGGTGGAATTTTCGGACGTACTGAATGCAGTCTATTTCCATAGTCATCCAAAAGTAACCAGCTCGGAGTATCTTCTTTGCTAGAACAAAACCGTTCATATGTGGACCGCAAGTCCCAGCATGAATTTCTTCTAGTAGTTTTGATGCTTCTTTTGCGTCGACACACCTTAATAATCCCAAGTTGGGATTCCTCCTATACAGGATTCCTACGCTGTGAAAGAAGTTGTTAGACAACCTCTGAAGTGTGCGTTTTTGAGTTGAATTTGCAAGCTCTGGGTAATCTCCTTTTGCCAAATACTCTTTGATATCATGAAACCAAGGATTTTTGTCCGCTTCTTCTTCAACATGCGCACAGTAGGCCGGCTGATTCTGAATCTTTACCGGAATTAGGTTAATGAAATTTTTGTCCGGATGCTTGATCATTGTGGAAAAGGTAGCCAAAGCATCGACGAACTCGTTCTGGATTCTAGGGACATGCCGGAACTCTATCTTTGTGAACCTCTTTCTTAATTCTTGTACGTGATGCAGATATGGTAGTATTTTTGGAATTCATGGTTACCCATTCACCTTGTACCTAATGTACCAATAAGTCTGAATCACCGATCACTTACAACTCTTGGATGTTCATGTCAATGGCCATGTTGAGCCCTAAGATACAGGCTTCATACTCTCCCATATTGTTGGTGTAGGGGAACCTGAGCTTGGCGGATACCGGATAATGCTGACCGGTTTACGATATTAAGACTGCTCCAATACCGACTCCCTTGAAGTTTGCTGCTCCATCAAAGAACATCCTCCAACTGTCGTAAGATTTTGCAATGTCTTATCCTATGAATGATACATCCTCATCGAGGAAATACATTTTTAGGGGTTCGTATTCTCCGTCCACAGGGTTCTCGGCGAGGTGGTCTACCAGTGCCTGTCCCTTGACTGCTTTCTGAGTTACATAAACAATGTCGAACTCACTCAGTAGGATTTGCCACTTGGCCAGCTTGCCAGTGGGCATGGGATTTTGAAAAATGTACTTTAATGGATCCATCCTTGATATGAGATATGTCGTGTAGGCACGTAAGTAATACCTCAACTTTTGAGCGACCCAAGTCAAAGAACAACAGGTGCGTTCCAGTAGAGAATATCGGGCCTCGTGCGGAGTGAACTTCTTGCTGAGATAATAAATTGCTTGCTCTTTTCTCCTTGTTTAATTATGTTTCCCCAGAACGCAACCGAAAGCTCCATCTAATACGGCAAGGTAGAGTAACAGAGGTCTACCTGGCTCAGGTGGTACTAGGACTGGTGGTGTTGAAAAATATCCCTTGATTCTATCGAAAGCCTTTTGGCACTCATCGGTCCATTTGGTTGCAGCGTCCTTCTTCAGCATCTTGAAGATCGACTCACATATAATTGTAGAATGTGCTATAAACCGACTGATGTAATTAAGCCTTCCCAAGAAGCTTATCACATCTTTCTTGTTCCTCGGCGGTGGTAATTCTTGAATGGATTTGACCTTTGACGGATCCAATTCTATTCCCCGGCAGCTCACAATAAATCCCAGCAACTCCTCAGCAGGAACCCTGAATGCACACTTCGCGGGATTCAGCTTCAAATTGTATTTTCGCAACCTATTGAAGAACTTCCTAAAGTCTTTTATGTGATCAATGGCTTTCTTGAACTTGATAATAACATCATCCATTTATACCTCGATCTTCTTGTGAATCATGTCGTGGATTATGGTGGTCTTAGCCCTCATGTAGGTGGCCCCTACATTCTTCAGGACGAATGGCATCATCTTGTAACAGTACACTCCCAATGGCGTAATGAATTCATTTTCTCAGCATCTTCCTCATCCATCCAAATATGATGATAACCAACAAAGTAATCCACAAATGATTGTAGTTCATGCTTGGCGCAATTGTCAATCAGGATGTGTATATTTGGCAAGGGGAAGTCGTCTTTCAGACTGGCTCGATTGAGATCCCGGTAGTCGACACAGACTCTGACCTTCTCGTCCTTCTTCGGCATAGGTATATTGCTGGCTAACCATGTTGGGTACTCGACTACCCTAAGAACCTTGGCATTGATCTGCTTCGTAACTTCTTCCTTGATTTTCAAACTCATGTCAGGTTTGAATTTTCTGATCTTTTGCTTTACTGGTGGACACATTAGATTGGTTGGCAGTTTGTGAGCCACAATAAACGTACTTAGACAAGTCATGTCATCGTATTACTAGGCGACGATGTACTCATACTCTTTCATAAACCTTATGTATTCTTTCTTTTCTAACAGTGACAGATAAATGCTGATCCGTGTTTCCCTGACGTTTTCCGAATCTCCCAGGTTGATAATTTCAGTCTCGTCCAGGTTGGACTTTGGTCTGTTCTCAAAGTTTTCAACTTCTTTGACAATCTCGTCGAGTATATCATCTTCCTATGAATCGATGTCCGTTTGCCGCGTTGTCTCATTGCATGTCACAGTCATCGGTTCATCAAGACAAGTAATAGTAATGCTGTATAAATAAAGTAATGAGAGAAAACAGTAGTAATAAATAAGAGAAATTAGAAAATGCTTTGATAAATTGAATAACTGTTTTGAACAATGAGGATCTTTTTGCAGGAATTGAGAAGTGTGGAAAGAAAAAATCATTTTAGTAAATAAAACAGTAAATAACGCTTGTTTTAGCCTTGCTACCCCGAGGCTCGTCGGGTTTTGGTTGTCCTGATAGACCAGTTCTTGAGGCATGTCCCTCTTCTTACAACCTATATTGAAGGGCCTTCCTCCCCCTCCTCCTCGAGAACAACATAACAATCCATATCATCATCCTCCAGGAACAAATTCCTCAATGCAGCGAGTGCTTCTTCTTCGTCTGACCCAAAAATAATGTCGTCCTGTTGGAAGGTCTGCTCCAGATGCGGTATCGGCTGCTCCAGTGGGTAGTAAGGACCGCGCCAAGGTGGCGACAGTTATTTTACTCTTTCCAAGTGTAGTCGTATCCCAGACCGAAAGTGGTGCCATAATTTTTTATCTTGATAGGTTTGGAGATTCCTTGAAGGTTCTTGCCGAGCCCTTTGCCATAATTCCAGTTTAGTATACTATCGATCTTGCTATCCCACCATTTTTCCTTGTCGATGGCATTGACCCGTTCAATGTGGTGGTAAGTTTCTCCACCCAACTTTCTTCTTCCTCTGATCACCGGAATAGTCTGGCGATTGTAAATAGGGTTGCTACCGTCACCATGAATAATCACCTCTTGGTGGTTCCACCCGAACTTCACTTCCTGATGTAGCGTTGATGCTACGGCCCCAGCAGCATGGATCCATGGTCGTCCCAATAACAGATTGTAGGATGCTGGCACATCTATCACCTGGAAGTCAACCTCGAACCAAGTTGGTCCCATTTGCAGGCATAGGCTTATCTCACCAACGCTGGACCTTTGAGATCCATCAAAAGATTTCACATTGATTTATCCATCCTTTATCTCATGCATACCTTTACCCAATTTCTTGAGCGTTATCAACGGGCAAATTTTAAGACTGGATCCTCCATCGATTAAGATTCTTGTGATGAAATAATCTTCTCATTGCATGGTGATGTGTAGTGCTTTGTTGTGCCCCAATCCTTCAGGTGATAACTCATCTTCATGAAAGGTGATTTTGTGACTTTCCAACACCTGGCCCACCATGTTGGCCATTTCCCCACTAGTGATTTTGTTTGGTACATACGTTTCACTCAACACCTTCAATAGAGCACTTTGGTGCATCTCGGAATTCTGCAACAAAGAGAGGATGGATATTTGTGCTGGCGTCTTGTTTAGCTGGTCGATGACCGAATACTCCTTAGCTTGTACTTTCCTCTAAAGGTCGTCCGGAACTATCTCAATAAGGGGAGTCCGGTTGGCAGCCTGCTTTCTTGATTCGGCCAGATGCTCAGGGTGTAGACCCTACTAGTTCTCGTCATACCCTATGCTGCGACAACTTCCTCAGTTTTGACCTTGCCTTTCCTTTTTGCCTCGGCTGTATAGTCCCAAGGTATAGCATTGGTATAGAAGGGTGGCGTGATTGACACTGTCCCTGGAATTGGTGCGTCTATCCTTACTTCAAATGGAACACGTACCTTGGGTGGCAAGATTGCAACCTCTAATGGTGCGGGTGCATTTTCCGGAGATATGAACTCAACTTCAATTGGTACTGGTGTCTTTGCGGGTGGTGCTGCTTCAAACTCAAGAGGTATGGACATATTTACCTCAGCATCTCCAGATGGTTGAATCTGGACTATGATCGGGTGGAGAGTGACTGCTAGTTTCTTTGAATCATCTCTTTCTGCGATCAACCCGATTGATCCCTCTGGGTCCCAATCATCTTCTATTTCAATCATATGGATACCTCCACCCTTATGGTCTGGCAGAGGGTTGTTGCGGACGTTCGAAGCGGGCTCTTTTGCCACAATGATTTTGTTATCAACCAGGGACTGTATCTTGTCTTTCAAAGAGCGACATTCATCGATGGTGTGTCCCTTCATACAGGAATGGTATGCATAGCTTTGTTCGGGTTAACCCACTGAGAAGGGTTCTCAGGGGTGGCAGCAGGGATAAGGGTGACGTAACTGGCAACTTTGAGTTTCTCATACAGCTAGTCAATGGGTTCAGCTTTGGCGGTGTACTGTTTTGGAGGTCTGCGATCAAAATTAGGCCGAGGTCTAGGGAAGTTTTAACGTGCAGGGGGTGATTGGAAATGGGATTGCTGGGAGTTATAAGTGTGGTAAGTAGGAGCGGGTTGTGAGTATCTGGATGAAGTAGGTTCATATGTGGGCGGTGGAGATTGGTAGGTAGGTGGTGGAGATTGGTAAGTGGGTGGAGGAGCTTGGTATGAAGGTGAGGGTGCTTGGTAATTCAGGGTTGGCTGGTATGTGAGCGGAGGTGTTTGATAGATTTGGTATTTTAGTGGGGATTTGGCTCTTTGTGCAACCATTACAGCTCCCACGTCTCTTTTCTTAAACACAGCACCGGACTGTAAAGCCTTGTTTGTAGCTTGCAAGGCTTTAAAATCCGTGACCATACCGCTCTTAATTCCTTCTTGATCCGCTCCCCTAGTTTGATAATGTCAGAGAATTTGTGATTCTCAATCATCATCAATCGTTCATAATACTGCGAGTTTTGAGCCCGGACAAAGAACTTGTTCATCTGCTCCTCTTCTAAAGCAGATCTAACTTTAGCAGCTTTGGACCTCCAGCGAGTGGCATACTCACGAAAGGTCTTTGTTGGTTTCTTTTTCAAATTCTGGATATAGAACACGTCTGGTGCGTTCTCTGTGTTGAATCTAAACTTGTCCATAAAGTCAGACGCCATACATATCCAGTTTGACCATTTCTTGGGGTCTTGGTTGATGTACCAAGACATCGCATCTCCTTTCAAACTCCTCATGAAAAACTTCATGAGGATCCTTTCATCCTTTCCTACACCAACCAGCTTGTCACAATAGGTCCTTAGATGGACCCTCAGATCACCAGTATCGTCAAATATTTCCAACTTCGGAGGTTTGTACCCCTCGGTCAGTTCGACATCAGGTTGTATATAGAGGTCTTCATAATTCAACCCTTCGATTCCCTTGGTTCCTTCAACACCCTAAACTCGGCTGGTCATCTTCCTTAGTTCCTCAGCTAGGTTCTTGATAAGCATGTTCTTTTCATCAGACTCGGGTGGGTGTAGGATAGGTGGAGTGGAATGGGTCATGGTTTCCACATAGATGGGATTGTGGAAATGGTCCTTTGTGGGGTTCTGAGGTTCTGGGACAAGTAATGGAGTGTTGTTTGAAGTGTGGCAAGTATTGCAATGTGTCGGGAGAGCTTGGTTCTTTGGCGGAGTGGCGTGATGGTGAGGTGCATGATGGTTCTGTTGTCTCGGGATATTTTGTGGATGTGTAGGGTTTTGAGAATTTGGGAAGTTGACGTCTGGGACGTTAAGGGAAAATGACATGTTGGCCAGATTTCGAACTTGATCAAGTTCTTCTTGAAACTTCAGCAATTTCTGTTCAAGTGGTGACATGTTTTCGTTTAAGACCTGAATACCTCGGCCATAAGTGGCCTCTACCCTTTCAATCATATTCTCCTTTCTGATGCCCCTAGATTCTTCCATCTTACTCTTGCCTTTGATCTTGCCTTTAGGAGGAGTAGGTGGAGGGACCTTGGATCTTGTGAGATAAGATGATGATGCCAGAGTGCACGAACTAACCTTTGGGGAGGGGAATAAAGAAAAACAAAAACAAAAGGTAACTAAGTCAGTGAGGATTATAAAAAAAACATTGCAGTATTTAAACACATAGCGCGGAATGTAAAGTGTGTCCTAATTTGGGAACCTCTTTATGCCCGAGGTAGGCCTAGCGACAAGTTGATTTGGAGAACTTAAAATGCTAAATGCCTCATTTTATTGATAAAAACAGACAAATCCCCCACAACGACATTAAATAAATGAAAAAATAAAAGTCACTAATGGCTCTTGGCCTCATTACGTTGACAGAAAAATTAAGACATTCCTATCTACTTGGTCCCAGAAAGACCTTCCCCAGATTCGACATTCCTGCTTCCCTCGAACAACTTTCATAGCTCACGAAGTCCCAGCAACAGGTATGCTCTGGCGAGATGTCCTCCTACAGTTCCTTCAGCCCTTTGGCAGTCTTCGACCCTTTTGATGAATTTCTCTTCCAGCTCGACTATACCTCGTTCTAAGTATCCTAAACTCTTATTGATGCTGACCACCATATCTTTCCACTCCTCGATCAGCTTCTTGTTAGACTCATGTATTTTGTGGTGATAATCTTCACATTCGCGGATCCTTTTGCACAGGTGGTTGACCTTGACTTGTGGTTCAGTCCTTTCATCTATAACCATGTGGCCTCGGACGTACCCCGGCTTGCTCTGAACACTCAGATCCTCTTCTAACCAACCAAGATAGAAAGGGGTACAACCAGCATGATACAAATCTGGCTCGATGGTGTATTTCTCAAGTATAATCTTGCAGTGCCATAGGTGTTGAGCTTGGCACTTGTGAGGACTGTCATCATTTTGAAAGTTTGCTCGAAGATGGTTCATTTTGTCGACCCTGGGTATGATTTGCTTCCCGCCCGCTTTCCTCATAACTTGAAGAGGGACGTAAGGGTATGTCCCCTTTAAATCAATCAGTATTATAAACAGTGCATCTCGGGATCAGATGATGAACTCATCTGTCGGAAACCACTCAAACATCCATTGAACTTGTTCTTCAGTCAGATTATCAAAGAGCTTAACCCATCCTTCGGCATCCTCAGGTTGAGCGAACATGTCGGGGATGTAATTCATTCGCTTTGGGTGATGGAAAGCGATGTGGTCATCCCAGATCCTTCGATGAATGTCTTGTCGGTATTCACCTCTTTGGAGATGTTCCATGAGCCAGAGTTGAAGTAATAAATTGCAACATTCAAAATGTTTTGCTCCTCGTTGACACATTTCCAAGGTCTGATATATGTCTGCAATGATCATGGGCACAATGCTGAAGTTTTTCCCATCTACCCCTTCCATTAGGGTCTTAGTCACCATGGCCAGTCTGGTATGGATTCTCTCTTTCTTCACTAGAAACACGATCAAACCCAAGAAGCAAACCATGAAGACGAACACTCGGCGATGGATGTGTCCTAGGGAGGTGATAGAAAATTCATCATGGTAGGTACGGTATGATTTGTTGTGGCCGTACCTCTCGTACAGATAGTCAAAAGGAATGTACGACTCCTTCAAGGACACTAATTCTGCATTCTTCTTCAGACCCATCCTCTTAAGGAAACCTTTGTCTGTGCGGTTTTCAGACATCAGTAACCCCGGAGTTTCCCACACTAGGTTAGCCAGTCCTCCTATATCTTCTATCAAAGGCGCCATTTCAATGTTCCCAAAGTGAAACATGGACCTCTCACAATTCCAAAAAAAAGTAGCAGCCTCTATTATCATTTTGTTAGGCTTGATTTCTAGGAGAGATGGTAGGTTGCCCAGGTGTTTCTTGACGATAGATTTGTCGCTAGAGTGTAGATCTTCCCACCAACTCAACAGTCTTGGGTGGATATTGGAGACCAGGCCGAATCTGGGGACTTTATGCCTCATATTTCTGCAAAGAAAATAATGTTAGGCCCTTACCCCCACCAGACTCGACTATTTAACATCAATAATTAGCAGGAAGCATTGAGTTCTCCAAATAAATGCACAGAACGTGATGATGTCCATTTGGGTTTAGGGAAACCCGGTGGACTTTTGGATAAGGCTGTCTTAAAAGCTATCATGCGGACGACACTCTTAGCTTGGCTAGTTTTGACCATGATGCATGCAATCAATACAATAGAGTAAGGTTTCTATGGGGTTTAGACTGCTACCCTTTGAGCGAACAACTCAAAGAGGAAAGGCACGGAACTGTCGACTGCACCGCTGATCGACTAGTTTTACCGCAAATAAGCCTTTCCGAATTTAGGGGGTAATAATATAGGAAGAGCGAAACCTCTCATTAAGCGTTGCTATAGTATTTTGTTTGGCACGAGTGGAGTATGAATGTTGAGCATGATTATGCAATAATAAGCGTTAAAACAAATTGTCATGTATTTACACATTAAGGAAAAGCGGTAGTAAATACTTGAAAGAAATAAACAAGTAATTTCACGTAAAAGGGAAGAGGAAAGGGTGCTAGTATTAAACAAAGGAAATGTACAAATTCACAAAATTATTTGAAATGGTAAAGTTGCCAGGCTATCGCACCCCCCTTTTTCCTCGTGGAGATCGGGTTCAGGACATTTGGGTTGAAGCAACTCTTTCCTTTTGGAAAAGGAGTTTGCATTTTTTGAGAGTCTCCACCTAACGATTTTAACGGTGCGTTAGGGAACCCAGGGGTTCATTTACAACTACGTTGCTAACTAGAGATAGAGTAATGGCTTGAAATTATCCCAAGGGGAAGGTGTTAGGCACCCCTCAGGATCCACAAGTGTGGTTCCCAGCCAAATGATTTTTGTGAATATGTATAGTTTAACAAATACCAAGTAAAGGCACAAGTAAGAGGGGATTTAAAGTGTGCATGTGTTTGAAAATGATTATAGAACGGCTAAATTTTGAAAAGATTTATAATCTAATATTTAAAGCAAGGGATATCCTAGGTTTATAACAATATGGATCACATCAATGCAATACCCGGTATGACACTCATCGAAGAGGGGCTACACGTGGTATTAGCGCATCGGTCATCATATCCATATTCTACTATTTCCCACCCCGTGAAGGTGTTTAAAGCGAGTGTTGGTCACGATCTCAATTGTGTGCTATTACCCGTTCCTTCCTATCAGTCCCAGAGGAGGTTAGGACTACTATCCTAAAAGGGTAGGTACTAGGCAGACCCTCAGGTTTAAAGGGGTAAAATTCTAAGGCGACAAGCAAAGAACATGTAGGACTGCAGTTAGTGGGAAACACATAGGAGCATATAAGAGGCTCATATTTACCTCCGCAAATAATACATATAATTAGCACGACTCAAACATATATAAGGGCAGTATTGTTAATTAAGATCCTAAGATATGGTGTCTAGGTGAACTCAGAGGATAAATAGAAATGTAGTTTTGTTATTACTTGAAATCCCTAATCAGTTTGCCTACTGATTGAAAGAACCTTTTAGCATTAAGCAATACACACAAGAGAGAGACAGGCTTCCAGTTTTAGAAATTTAATCCCCTAAGGGTTGCCTAGGCGGGGACAATGTATCAGAACTATTAGAGAAATTGTTGCAGATTGTTACCTAAACATGATGTTCTAGTTTGTTCAGAACACACACGTATTACCAGTTGTTTTAGAGAGAACTGAAGAGGTTGTTTATACCTTTTATATGCATCAACAATTAGACTAAGTGTAGTTGAGCGATTAAGACCCTATAACATGATATCTAATGCACGGGTAAGGCAGGATGATTTATATGTAGAATTCCTAAAGAACAGGTTATCTAAATGCACAACAGTCCAGTATTAATCATGATTTCATAAGATGCAAGCGTGACCGTTTACTTAGTGCTATCCTAGAGACAGGATTTCTGAGTGTTTATGAGGCATGATTATGGCATTATGAGACAGAATTGCATGAAGTACAAGTTATTAATATCTGCATCCTAGAATAGGATTTCTAGGTGATGTAACAGTAATGTCAAAGATGCTGGAAACAGTATGCATGAGACCTAGGGACATGGTATCTAATGCATGATTTTGCACATATTGGCCCTAAACATGAGTTTTATTGCGCAAAAATAGGAAATGTAAACCTAAGCATGGTTTCTACCCTTTATAGCATGCAAGTTATCCATTTTCTTCTTTCACTATCCATCCCCAGAGTTGTTTACAAATTATTACAGGCCAAGGATTATGAATTACATAACCAAAAATAGAAAATAAGAAGTTATTCTATAGGGGGCCTTCAATTAGGCTCAAATCCTCCAAACCTCATTGCCATATGACATTTCACAGCCTTTCATAATCTGGGTGTGTCAAAGTTCCCTAAGGACCTCAAGGGCTCCTGGGCAATGCTCACACCCAGACTTAGTAACCAAGAATTGAACATGTGCAGTGTGGAAGTACCTGCCTCAGTGTGTCAGAGTTCAGAGGGAGCTCAGGGGTCCCAAAGCAGTGCTCACACTGAGGGGGCAGAACTTATAGTCTAAGAGTAAAGTGTAGTGCAAGAGAAGATTTGAAAAAGAGTTGAGTAAAGGAACCTTTCTAAAGAATAGTTTATTTTTGAAACAGTTTGCAAAATGGTAAGTGAGTAGTTTAGGAAAAATAGTTTCAGAACCATTAACCAGCACCAACAGCACCCAGTGCATAGGCAATACAAGCAAGAAAACATGGATTGGGGACACATAGCTTAGGATACATGTTAGCATTAGAGAAGTACTAGTGTATCATAGACTGTTACAGAATTTAGTCACAAACACAATTGTTCACCAAAAGAATTAAACAGAATCAGACTGGGAAAAGGACAACATACATAGTTACACATAGGTTCAGGAAAACGTTTGGAGTATAGCATGTGTTCAAGATTACATGGAGACTAGGTAATATACAATGCAATTGTAGTACAATAGGGATCACAGAAGACATAAGTAGGATAACATTGAAACACACAAGAGGGAGTACACATGATGAGGCTAAATGGGAGGGGTACTAAGAACTAAACAACAGAGTATACCAAATTAGTTGCAAGTAGAACAACAGAACCACAAGTAGAAGCAAGGTAGGAATAATATGAATTGAAATATCCAAAGAAACATATTGTTTTGGAACTTTTTAATGTAAATTGGAAACATACCAGTTGAAGAGAGCAAATACAGAGTAAGGGGTAAGCAAATAGAATGACTAGTCTTGGCTTTCAGTCGACTAGTAACAGCAAGCAATCAAGAGAGAGTAGAATGTGTGAGTGACTAAGAGAGAGTAGAAAAGATCTATCTTCGTCTCTTAATGAGAGTAGAGGCATATATAGTCTTAAACATGCCAGAGAAATAAGGTAAGAAGTACTAACTTAACAGAGTTTTAGGAAGAACCTCAATCAGAATCAATTTAAAGAACCGGACTCCCTTTAATTAGGGAGTCATGGTTCAAACGGATACAAGTTAAACAAGGAAAAGAATCAATTACAAGACTGATTTTACCATATTAGGAGTAGTAAAAGCATGTAGCATGTTATAAAGACTAAATACAGAATATTTCAAATAAGAAAAGTATATGTCAAATACTTAAAAGCATATTTGTGCACATAAGTACGGTATAGTACAATTTAGTTCTAAAATTAGTCGCAAGAATCACGAATGGGATTGAAAATCACAGGGACTCGATGCTAACTAAGGAAAATATCACACAAACAAGGAAACAATTCAAAAATCAGTACAGAATTACAATGAAAATACACAAAGTCACCTATTCAGGGAAGACAACACATGTCTAAGTAGTTTATACAAAGTCAGTATAAATTATTATGTGAACAATCAACAAGGCAAGTAGTCAGACCTATCAGACGTTTAAATAATAGGTATTGAACAAAATCAGAGAAACCATAAGCAAGTGTTTAGAGAAATAGTAGAGATTCAGAAACCTTAACCACAAATTAGAGCAGGAAGCATAGAACACATAGGACATTCATAAAAGTCCAGGAGGTTCATGAGAGATCCACAAACAACATTGCAAAGAAACTCAAACCTTCAAATCGAACCCAGATGTATTAGGGTTTCTTAACTAAAATGAATCGAACAAATCAAAAGACTCAGGTGATGTTTAAACATGCTAGAAATCACAAAGTAATTGCTAAAAATCGAAAAGAAATCGTTTTGCAAAAGGGTTTTGAAACCCTAGTTAGGAAAATGAAGAAATCATTTGAAATCGAAGAAATCTTTTGAGGAAAACATATGAGAACCTTAAAAGACGCATAGATCCATCAAAGATCTAAATTAATCGGAAGATTCAGAAGTTAGGGTTTAAAGGGTGAACCCAGAGATGAAGATACCGGCCTAGAAACCCATGGGTTTAGGCAAACGAAGGAAAGATCTTACTCAAAACCGAGCCCCGAAGGCCTGAAGCAAGCAGGAACAAACCCTAGGTGTGAGTATACTGGTCCTCGTCCTTTGAGGGCCTTAGGGATAGCATTACCGGCGTAAAGGATCCATATGAGGCAGGAGGATGGTGAGGATTCCATGGCCTCCGGCGAAGAGACGATCGGAGAAGACGAAGGGCCTCATCGGAGGCTGAGAAGAGACTGGAAGTCTCTAGAAAGTTAGAGAGTTAGAGAGAGAGAGTTTAGAGATGAGAGACCGAGTGAAATGAGGGGTCGGGGGGTGTTGGTCTTAGTTAATTATGGTAATACTAATCTGGGTCGTTGATTTAATTTGATCAACGACTCAGATTGGTTGTGGGGTTGGGCCGGGTAAGAATTTGAGTTTTGGGCTGGGTTAATTGGATCAAATGGGTTGGGGTATTGGGTTCAATTTAGGCTGTAATTGAGAATTAAAAGTGGCTATCAGTTAAATACCCATAAAAATAGATAAATAATTTATAAAAATAGCTAGTAACTATAAAAAATAAAATTAATGCTAAGTAAAATGAAATTAAGGTGATTAGCTAATATTAAGAAAAATATAAAATGCCAAATTGTTGATTTAAATGGTGTAAAATGTATAATTGGGCCATAGTTTTAAAATCACTGTAATTAGAGCTAAATAATGCCAAATTGGCTAATTTACGAAATAATTAAATCACAATAGGATTAAAATATTGTATTGAGCTAGGAAATATTTGAAAATTATCTGTAATACAATTTATGAATAATTATTGAATAAAAATACTGAATTAGTTGGAAAAGAAATTAATAAAATATGTGAAATTATGGGGAAAATGCCAGTTATTATAAAAAGCGATTTTGAAGGCATATATGCAAATTTTAAAATAATTTGAGGAAAAATTGGGTATCAACTCTTGACAGAAATAACCTTCCAAGCCATTAGTTTTTCATTAAATTGTTCACTAGTATTCAATATATCTCCAAGGTCATATGCCCTTCACCCCATATTATCAATTTTTCTTTCCTTATAAATATAGCAATGTTTCTCTGCTTTGATATATTTATGATGATTATTTAAGTTATTTGAAGAGGTATATCAAATTTAATTGTTAATATTGATAACGGTGTCATGCCTCTTGATATGACATTTACAAGTAATGCATGGAATATAAATATTATTTCGATTCCGCCAGAGGTATCTACAAAAGATAATCTCGCTATGTAACGACCCGACCGGTCGCTTTGAGCTCTAGCGCGTCGTTCAGCGGTTTGGGGCCATAAGCATCTTCATTTTAGGTATTATAACTTGTACGCATGGTTGGAAATTGAAATTCGGGAAGTTCGGGTGGATTTGGAAAGAAAATTCTCATTTCAGAAGCCTTAAGTTGGAAAAATCAACTAAGATTGGAATTTTGAGTAAATGACGTCCGAATCAGCATTTGAAGGTTCCAGCAGGTTCGTATGATGATTTTGGACTTAGGAGTATGTTCGGATTGAGAGTCGGATAGCCCGGGAGCATTTCAGCGCATATTATGGAAGATAATATTTTAGAAGAATTTCATAAATTTGGGTTGGAAGGTGTTTTAGTGTTATAGATGTCCGTTTGGGATTCCGAGGCTGGGAATAGCTCCATATGGTGATTCTGGAGTTGGGAGCGCAATCGGAAGCGAATTCGGATGTCCGTAGGTTATTTTGAAGTCATTTGGCTAAAGATAGAAATTTGAAGGTTTTGAGAAATCCGACCGGAAGTGAAATTTTTGATATCAGGGTCGTAATGTGATTCCGAAAGTTGGATCAGGTCCGTAATGTCGAATATGACTTGTGTGCAAAACATGGGGTCAATCGGACGTGATTTGATAGGTTTCGGCATCGGAGGTGGAAGTTTGAAATTTCAAGTTCATAAAGTTTGAATTTTAGTGAGATTCGTGATTTTGGCATTTTTTTATGTGATTTGAAGCCTCGATCAAGTCCGTGGGATGTTATGGGACTGAGTCGTGTGATTGGACGGGGTCCTGGGGGCCTCGAGTGTGTTTCAGGGTGAATTCAGACCACTTTTCTCTGTTTTGCTGCTACTGTTTGATGGTGTCATTGATGTGCTATGCGATCGCAGTCCATAGTGTGCGATCACGGAGAAGGAATTTAAGGGGGCTGAAATTTGTCCTATGCGATCGCGGAGAAGGAAAGTTGAGGCTACAGGTTTAAGGCATATGCGATCGAGGGGTTGGAGTTGCGATCGCATAGTGTGCGTTTGGAGGCTGTGAGGCATTTGGCCTGTGGGAACGCGGGAGCTGGCATGCGAACACACATGAGGAATTTAGGAGGCAGCATAGTTGGCCTATGCGATCGCGGAGCATGTTATGCGATCACATAGGAGGGTCGCCTGGGCAGTGTGATGTTTTAAACAGGAAAGTTTCATTTCTTCTCCAAATTTCACTTGGTGTGGGCGATTTTGAGGAGCTTCAAGAGGGGATTTTCATCAAGCATCGCAAGGTAAGTGATTCCTTCCCACTCCTAAGTTAAATATGTGATCTTGCATGAAATTAAACATGGAAATTAGTAGGAAATTGGGATTTTTGGAGGAAAAACCTAGAAAATTGGTATTTTGGAGTTTAGCCACGAATTTGAGCATGAGAATTAGAGTAAATTGTATATTTGAGTTAGTAAGACTATGGGTAGAGTTTATCTTCGATAAATTTTGGAATCCGGGCACGTGGGCCCGAGGGCATTTTGGTCAATTCTTCAAGCGGAGTTAGGGATTTATATAATTTGAATTTTTAACAAATATTAGAGTATATTTTCATTGGTTTGCCATTATTTGGATAGTTTTGGGGCATTGTGCATCTATTGGAGTCGTCAGAAGGGCTTGGGAGCCGGTTATGGAATTTCGGAGCGAGATAAGTCTCCTTTCTAACTTTGTGAGGGGGAATTGTCCCCATAGATGAACTAAATGACTACATGCTATTATTTTCGGGGGCTACATACGCACGAGGTGACGGGAGTCCGTGCGTAGCTACTAATATGCTATGTCCGGGTAGTCTAGGATCCACTAGCCTGCTTACTTGTTATACTTGTGACCTTGTTAATAAAATATCATGTGATGCTGTCAAGTTAGTAGTTAAATCTATAAGAATGATTGGGTTACCTTTCTTAATCACCTGGATGAAGAATTGATTCTGCCTTGGATATTGTGTTTCGGATAAATATAAAGTGTTTGAAACCCTGTCGAAATTGGCAAGTAAATCTCCAGAAAGGCTTTAAATATTATACTCGTGTTCATTAAAAGGAGAATTTCATCACTTCATTGAATAGTTAATTTTCCTGATAAAAATGTGGTTTATTGGTGTGAAAATGTGTAACTATGGGTTCCTGAGTCGCATGTATGATTCACGAGCAGGATGACCGTGTATTTATGTATATTTATATGGGGACCCGAGTCGCATGTATGATTCGCAAGCGGAGTAGCCATAGTATTGTGTTAACCGCGTCGCATTTCGATTCGCGAGCGGGGCAGATAGATGCATCTATGGTTTGGGACGTTCGACCCTCAGCAGTGCACATTTTATTATTTTTGGCTCGGGTCGAACGACCCTCAGCATTTCCTACGCATGAGATATACATATTATATACAACCCATGACTTGAATTATTAAATTGTCTTAAGGACGTAAGTTGTTAGATGAAATGAGGGAACCGAGAGAATTTATAAATTTATGGAAACAATTGATCTTCCCTGTCATTATTTGTTATTCAATGTCGATAACCATGTTGATATCCTTCATATATTATATTGTATTGACCCCTAGCAAGTGGCAAATCGACCTCTCGTCACTACCTCTCTGAGGTTAGGCAGGATACTTACTTAGTACATGTTATTTTTGTACTCATGCTACACTTGCTGTGTATTTTTATTGCACAAGTACTTTCACAGCGATGTGGTCGGCTTGGAGACTTAGGTGAGCTGTATCATCCGGAGGCGACCCGCAACCAACAGAGTCTCCCTCATATTGTATTTATTCTCATTTTAAGTTCCTTCTCCAATTTTTATTTCGGACAAGCTTCATAGTATTTGTATAAATTCTTAGAAGTTGCTCATGTACTTATGACACCGGGTTCTGGGATGTGTTTGGGAAGCATTTTTATTACAAAATGGATGTTTAATCTATCAAATTTACTTAGCGGATTTTTATTCGGTTGTTACGATGTAACGATTTTCAAATATTAAAACAGGAATTTAACTTAACCATTAATGATTGGCTTGCCTGACAATGGTGTCTGGCGCCGTCACGACCTTATGAATTTTGGGTACTGACAAGACATGTTAAACGTAATAAATAATAGAAGTGCGTGTTAAATTTCAAAAATCAAAACAAGACATTAAAAGTTAAATGTGTGGTCATAAATAATATCTTTATTATTTGTAAACATTGAAATTAGTATCTTCAAATAATGGGTTGGTCATTGTTATTTGTAAATATAAACTTAAGTTTTAATTAAATAACATAATAGTAAAATGTTGAAATTATTGAATATTATTAAATAGTAAATATTATACTTAGTGTCACGACCTGAAATCCTAACTCAGGTCGTGATGGCGCCCAACACCGTGGTCAGACAAGCCAACACTTGATTTAATAGTGAATTTTTTTATTTGAATAAACATTCCAACACTTCCCAAATTTTAAGTTTAAAACATTAAATAAAAACGGATAGAATTAGACTGCCTTGGACAGAATCAACCATAAGGGATCATAATCCGATATTTACAACCCAAAAATAAAGTAATCATTACGTGTG
This sequence comes from Nicotiana undulata, assembly GCA_005239495.1. Lineage (NCBI taxonomy): Eukaryota > Viridiplantae > Streptophyta > Magnoliopsida > Solanales > Solanaceae > Nicotiana > Nicotiana undulata. Next base: position 6,326 of record ML282475.1, on the reverse strand, counting down.
TGCCAGGAACCAGTGTCACAAGTCTACAGGCATTCTAATAGAGTATAGCAAAAGATAAATAAACTGTCCCACTGTCTGAAGAACTAGACAGGAATAAACAAAATAAGACTTTGTAGCGCCGCTGAAGATCGTCAAGGGAAGCAGCTCACCGTGAAGTCAAGTCCAAATATAACTCAGGATCGAGCTCCGACCTGATAACCAGATGCACCAGCCTCAGAACCTATATAATTAAGTACATAAGCGTAGCATGAGTACATAAACAGATATGTACCTAGTGAGTATCCCGCCTAACCTCGAAGAAGTAGTGACGAGATGTCGACGTGATACTTACTAGGGCCAAACAATATACAATAAATAAAGACTAAACAGAAATAGCAGTAATGAATAGTAATAAAGAAATGAGCACCAAATAACGCCCTCTAGTACATTTACGTATCAACTTGCATAGCATACAAGCTACTTAACCTTCCCTTTTTCACAAAATCAACAAATACAATTACAGGACTTCCCACAAATCATCAAACACATGGTAGGCCGTGAACGTACGGACGATACAATGTGAAAATTAAATGTGCAATTCCGAGGGTCGAACGGTTCGAACCATAGATGCATCTACCTTCCCCGCTCGCGAATCATACATGCGACGCAAGTTCTCTTACACATATACATAATCATCAGGCATTTCGGAGATTTATCAAGGATCATACTTAGCATGAAAGGATTCAATAATGTCAACTTCGAAATATAACCTCCTAGGCCTTCATATGTGTAATTCAAGGATATTAGACTACCTAGACCACATGCAAGATCACAAATACGACACATGAAGTAGGCTTGTGAATCCCAATCTACCCGACAAGGCATAATAGTAGCTACGCACGGACTCTCGTCACTTCGTGCGTGCGTAGCCCCCCACAAATAAAGACATGCAATTATTTATGATCGCCTATGGGGACAATTCCCTCTTACAAGGTTAGAAAGGAGACTCACCTCGCGTCGAGCCTACTTTCCGGTTCAAGAATGCACCCGAAACTCCAAACTCGTCTCCCAAGGACTCGAAACTAGTCAAATGTTGCATAAATAAATTAATTTATACTCAAAAGTATAAAATTCCCCTATTTACTTAGTTATTTCAACTTACTTTGAAAAATCCCACAATACACTCCGGGCCCACATGCTCGGATTCCGGAAATTTTCGAAGGAAACACTCACCCATAGCCTAAGGATCATTAATATATGATTTTTGTATGATTTCATACCTAGTTAGTGGGTAATTCCCTAAATTACATAAAGTCCTAAGTTTTTACTCTAACCCTTGATTTACACTAATTAGGATGTTAATTTACCTAGGAATTCATGTATTAAACTATCATTAGGGTAGAGATCACTTACCTTTCAGTATCTAGGTCGTTTGGCTCTTTTCCAAGCTCTCAAGGTCGCCAATGTAGGAAAGAAAATGGTGTAAAATGGTTCATTCTCGTGTTTTAAAGAAACTCACTGCCTACAGGTCTTTCTTACCTGTGGCTCGAGGACCGCACATGCGGTCTCGCATCTGCGAGGATGATCTCGCACCTACGGAATTGGGCAAGGGGGGTCTGGGCTCGCACCTACGGAGAAGAGCCTGCACCTGCAGATTATGATCCGCACCTGCGAGAAGTGGAAGCCTCACCTGGGGCCTCGCCTGCGAGGCAAAGATCGCAAAAGCGGTCTCGCACCTGCGACTGGGACACCGCAGGTGCGGTCGCACCAGATCTGGTACACCAGCAGCTGTTTTTGTCGATTGTTAGCCTCGTTCGATGCCCGAGCGATATCAGGGCCCACCCGAGCCCCGTCCAAACATACCAACAAGTCCCAAATCATAATACAGACTTGCTCGAACCTTCGTAACACCCAAAACAACGCTAAAACTCAAAATCACACCACAAAACCCCTAGAATCAAACATAAGAACTTTAAGTTCTTGAATTCGCTAACAATGCGCTGAACCTAGCTATACTACTCGGAATGACACCAAATTTTGCAAGCAAGTCATAAATGACATGGAAGAACTATTCCCGATTTTGAAATTCCGTTTGGACCTCGATAACACAAAATCACGTCCCAACCCTCAATTTGAATTTTAAAAAACTCTTATTTCATTAATGGGCGTTGAAATGCTCCCGGGTCATCCAAAACCCGTTCCGAACATACGAGCCAAGTCTGAAATCATCATACGAAGCTACCGGAATCGTCAGATCTTGATTCCGAGGTCGGTTACTCAAAATGTTGACCGAAGTCAAACTTGGCCTTAAAAGCCAACCTTAAGGAACCAAGTGTTCCTATACCATTCCAAACTCTTCCAAATCCCGAACCACCCATCCTCACAAGTCATAAATCATTAAAATCAACTACAGGAAGTCTTATTTAGGGGAACTGAATCCTAGAACACAAAACGACCAATCGGGTCATTACACTTAGTTCAAGTGAAATAATGATTTTTACTCTCAGAACTTCAACATTTTTACGAAGTATTATTTATTTTCGAATTTCAACTTAAACTAAAGAGTGTCCAAACGGAATGCCAAGTAATAATTTTTTTTTAAATTGAAGCCATTTACCCGGGCTATAGTGTCCGTGGTGATGGGGCATTTGGCATTGACCCCTACCATGTATGTAAGAAATCAATACCAGAGGAGGACATAAAACCAAACCTCTACAAATATTACATGCAACCCAAAAACTTGTAATTGTTGTTCTGTGACCTCTTACAAAAAAGGTTGTGTGATCACGATCAACTCTAGTCCTTAAAAGGATAAGTGGCCGCTGCAAATATAATTCAGGCTAAAAGTCCGGAGTCGAATCTCACATAAAATTAAGGTTTCACTATAACTGCTCAATATCACTAAGAAGACAAGCTCGAACAATTCCTAAGTTATAATATTAAGATTCTTATGTCTAACCAATTAACCAACAAACTAAAGTAGTAAAATAACAACTAGGAATACTAAGGGTTGGAGACAAGATTGAAAAAGTCGAGTGCAACGACCCGATCGATCGTTTTGAGCTCTAGCACGTCGTTTAGCGGTTTGAGGCCATGAGCAGCCTTGTTTCAGGTATTATGACTCGTAGGCGTGGCAGAGTTGCATTTCGGGAAGTTCGGAGTCAGATTGGAAAGCAAATTCTCATTTCGGAAGCCTTAAGTTGGAAGAATTGACTAAGATTGGATTTTTGAGTAAACGACCTCCAAATCAGGATTTAAAGGTTCCAGCACAATCGTATAATGATTTCGGACTTAGGCGTATGTTCAAATCGAGTTTTGGATAACCCTAGAGCATTTCGGCATATATTGTGGAAGTTAGCATTATAGAAGAAATTTCATAAGTCTGGGTTGAAGTGCATTTCAGTGATATTGATGTCCCGTTGGGATTTCGAGTCAGGGAATAGTTCCGTATGGTGATTCTAGAGTTGGGAGAGCGATCAAAAGTGAATTCGGATGTCCGTAGGTCATTTGGCTAAAGATAGAAATTTGATGGTTTTTGAGAAATCCAACCGGAAGTGGAAATTTTGATATCAGGGTCGGAATGCGATTTCGAAAATTGGAGTAGGTCCGTAATGTTGAATGTGACTTGTGTGCAAAATTTGGGGTCAATCAGACGTGATTTGATAGGTTTCGGCTCGGATGTAGAAGTTTGAAAATTTAAAGTTCACAAAGCTTGAATAGGAGTGCGATTCATGTTTTTAGCGTTGTTTGATGTGATTTGAGGGCTCGACTAATTTCGTGACATATTTTGAGACTTGTTGGCACGTTCGGACAGGGTCCCGAGGGGGCTCGGGTGAGTTTCTGGGTGGTTTCGGACCATTTCTAGGCCATTTTTAGCTGTTGGTTTTTGGCTACAACAGTGTGTTACGCGATCGCGGGGAATTCGTCTCGAACGGGATGAGTAAAATGAGAGAAATTGGCCAGTGAATCGTGATTGCGGAAGGCCTTTCGCGATCATGTAGAGGAAATATTATGCTGCACTTACTCGACTTTGGAAGCTTGTATCTTGCAATCTATAAAGAATTTGGAGATGATCCAAAAATGAAAGATGTATCCCTTTGTGTCTGGGTTTCATAAAACCAAACCATTTTGTATTTGGAGTTGTGTACAAAGAATTATGGTTGATACACCACAACATGTTCGAGAAGAGTTTGGAAATCGCATTGTGTTCATAGGGATGACTTTAGCAACTTATATCTCATAATATATAAGGGATTAGGAGATCAGAAAAGAATGAAAGTAGTAGACCTTGGTGTCTAGTTTTCAAAATGTCAAACCATTTGTAATTTGGAATTTTGTACAAAAAGTTATGACCATTATACTAGAAGCTATCCGGAAGTGCTGCGCATTCGTTCTTCGTGATCGCGAAGCTTTTTCCGCGATTGCGAAGAGAAGTTTTTGGGCTGGAAATTGTTGTACTTCGCGATCGCGAAGTATTTTTCGCAATCGCGATGAGTAAATACCTGGGCAGAAGTTATATATCGAGGTTTCGGCCATTTTTAGCATATTTGGAGCTATGGAGCTCAGATTGAAGGGATCACCGTATTGAATGGGGTAAGTGCTTTCTTCACAATTTTGAGTTAAATACATGAGTATATATGGATTAGAACATGAAAATTAGTGGAAATTGTGAGTTTTTGGTAGAAGACCTAGAATTCGTAATTTGAAATTTTGACCACGAATTGAGCATGAAATTTAGAGTAAATTTTATATTGGAGTTAGTAATGTCATGTGTAATCTTTATCTTCAAAAAAATTAGGAATCCGGGCACGTGGGCCCGAGGGCGATTTTGTCAACTTTCCGACCGGAGTTAGGATTTTATATGAACTGAATGGTTATGCGCATTAGAGTATATTTTCATTGGTTTGCCCGTTAATTGGATAGTAGCGTTGTGTATCAATTGGAGTCGTCGGAAGGGCTTGGAGACCGGTTATGAATTTTCGGAGCGAGGTAAGTATCCTTTTTAACCTTGTGAGAGAGAATTGTCCCCATAGGTGAATAATCAAATATGTGCTACGATTTGTGGGGGCAACGTATGCACGAAGTGACGAGAGTCCATGCTTAACTACTATTATGCTTGTCCGGGTAGTCTAGGATCCAAAAGCATGTCTTATTTGTAGTATCGTGACCTTATTGATGAAATTGAAATTGACTTAAATCTTATCCAATTGATAAATGAATTTATGGAAAAGACTTAAATGCTATTGTTGTAACTATTAAAAGAGAACTCTGTCATTTCTCGAGTAAATTCTTTCCCGAAATAGTCGGGGTAGACTGTTTGAATGTGTATGCTTATGTGTGACGGCTTCGCAATATATATTCCGCGAGCGGAGTGATTCTTTCCACTACTCTCATGGGAGCGGGCTGTACGCCACGACGGTTAATAGTGCATCTATGGTTCGAGCCGTTCAACCCTTCGGCAGTGCACATTTTATTATTGTTGGTTCGGGCTGTTCGACCCTCGGCATTCGCTACGCATGATATATACTATATACCATCTGTGACTTGGACTGTTAAATTTCCTTTAAAATGTAAACTGCTAAATGAAATGACGGAAAACAGAGAATTTATAAATTTATGGAAACAATTGCTCTTTCATGTTATTATTTATTATTTGATGTTAATACCCATGTTTGATATCATACGTTGATTATACTGTATTGACCTCTAGCAAGTGTCAAAGTCGACCTCTCGTCACTACCTCTTCGAGGATAGGCGGGATACTTTCTGAGTACACGTGATTTTCGTACTCATGCTACACTTGCTGTGCATTTTTATTGCACAGGTACTTTCATAGCTAGCGGCCCTGCTTGACGCTGTGATGTGGCTGACTTGGAGACTTAGGCGAGCTTCACCATCCGGAGGCGACCCGCAGCCGACAGAGTCTACCTCAGGTATATTATTTTTATTTTTATTTTAAGTTCCTTGTCCAGTTTGTATTCCGAGAAAGTATTGTAGTACATGTAAAATTTCTAGATATTTGTTCATGCACTTGTGACACCGGGTTCTGGAAATGTGTTTGGGATGTATTTTATTAAAAATGGATTTTTAAACTAACGTATTTACTTAGCGAATTTTTATTCGATTATCATATAATAAAGTGAAAGGTAACGATTTCAAAACGCTAAAACATGAATTTAATTCAACTAATTAATGATTGGCTTGCTTGACAGTGGTGTCCGACGCCATCACGACCTTATGGATTTTAGGTCGTGACACCGAGAGTATGATTTTTCCAATTGTCAGACTCTTTCCCGCTACGTCTCCTACAATTTCGCCCATGTATTCACTACTCCTGTAATCCCACT
>ML282474.1:20967-57579 GCA_005239495.1 Nicotiana undulata | reverse complement strand
TTATTATTAATAAAATAACTACTAGGCAATCAGCCTAGTAGTATAATTTGATTTAAAAAAAAATTGCATGGTGTAGAGGTCATCAAAATGATTGATTATAATGGTCTGAATAATGTTGGGGTCAAGTGTCCGATTTCTTACTGTATCGAAGAGGACAAGGATGCGATTTCTGCGGCATCGCTGAATGGTGGATATGTGGAAAAATCGTGTATTAGCATCATCATCATCATTAAGCCACTGGATTCTGGATTCAAGTTTTCAAAAATCCTCCTCGTGTTTATGAATAGTACGGAAGTCAGTGAGGAGTTGGTTTTCGAGGTTGTAGTGAAAACTAATTTTGAGATTGAGTCCATATTTTGAAGGCCATGTAGTCATGCTAATGTAATTTTTTGTTAGTAGAAGATATTACCAAATGTATATTTATTCCATTGTTGTGCATGTGTAGTAAAAAGTTGCATAGCTAAAATGTAATCATTAGTGTGTGTCCAATTGGAGGCAACAACAGATAGAACCAGCCTCATTTTATTGTCCTTTAGACCATCTCCAACTCAACACCATTTTTGATATCAAATATCATTTTAGTGTAAAATTTGGTATTTTTTTGTTCCAATCCAACACCATTTTGGTAAATATATAATGTTACACCAAATTTGGTGTACTATTCATCGACACCATTACTATTCACCATTATTTTAATATTACCTTTTAGCATATAATAATTTTACATATTATTTTTTTAAATAATAATAGTTGTTATGTAATATCTTTATAATATTAATTTTATATTTTAATTTTGGTGTACAATTTTTATAAATTAATTTTCGTATATTTTATTTTTATATAAAATTATAAGTTAATTTTATTATAAATTATATTTGTATAATAATATATAAAAATCAAAAAAAAAATGAAAAGCACAAAACTGAATATAATATGTATAACACAATGTTCATTGGTTATCATAAAAATAAATATTTAATACAATAGCGACTGACATAGATTAAATTAAAAATATGTTAAATAATGGAATGAGAAAATTACAACAATAATCTAGTACTCTGGAATGCCGCTTTCCCGATCCACCAATATCATTAAAATATTGAGTGTATGGGGTAGAGGATTGTTGTGGTTGTGGCTGTTGAAATTGTTGATTTCTTTTATCCATTATTCGTTTTTGTTCTTGTGGAATAAATTCACGAATATTTGGATCATCAATATATTCAAAATTAGATAATAAAATTTTATTTTCTTCTTTAAATTCTTTTAGTTTCAAAGCTCTATCTTTTATCTCCATATATCGTTGCATGTCTGCACTTGACTTTGCCAACAATTCAACATTTTGGAACAACAAAATTAAAGACAAAGATACTCATTTTGCATTTCGTAATGCATTACCAGAGCATTTATGGGAGCAACATATTAATCTTGCAAGTTGAATATTTATGTAAAAATTAAACTAAATTTTACCATAATATAATATTTATTTAATTATATCTTATCGATGATTTCATTTTTATTTGAATTATACATTAATATGAATAATGTATAATATTTGCTTATAATTTATATTTTATTTAAATTTAAGGTATAAAATAATTTTATATTAAATGGTTATATAAGAAAGAAATATAAATTATATGGAATAAATATATAAAAAAGAAGAAAGAATTTGTTTTAAATAATATAATATAGAAAAGAACGAAGAATATAAAAAGAATATTTTTATTTGATGTAAAAAATAATATAATGGGTTGGAATTACTTTACACCATTTTGGTGTAAAAAAATGGTGCAAGAGTTGCAGATGCCCTTGCCCCTCGTATAAATGCATAGGCTAAATTCTTTTTTGGTCTTACATATGAAACCTATGCTCCAGTCTCATGAAAGTCCAAAGTTTTTGTTCTGATAAATTCATAATTACAATCACAATGCCATAGCCTTAGCCATAGCCAATAAGCACTTAATAATAGGAATATGCCACATCTAATAATGATTAATATATCCATCTTGAGAACCAGAAACGTCCAAGCGACGCAGTTGCCAGACGATATATCAGTAGTTGGCTGGTCTTGTGTGCTTGATTAATGAATATAAAGATTTTCTACGGTCACTTGATCATTAAACAAATTAATTAAAAAAATTACGTCCTCAAAGGAGCGGTAGGATCGATGAATGAGATCCCTCCATTCTTTTGTTTGACTAAAAAATAATAATCTTTGATTAAACTAAATCATAAGTTATTAAGGTGGGTTAATTCTAGTTAGAACTAATAAATCCAGATCCAAGATAGATAACACGAACAACAATATAGTAGAATGAAGATGCGGGCAATAAATGTAAACGGATGTAATGATACGTAAAGAGAACAAGAAATAAATAACGTTAAATAGCAATAAATGTAAATGGAGGAAAAAATTCACTCAATATTGAAGAGGGTGAAGGATTTATGAATGACACGAGTGTGATAGACTATTATATGCTTTCTTGGATCTAACGGAAATGACAATAGAATAATTCACAAAAAGTTGAATCTCTGTTAAAAGTAGTATTTTGTATTTTCTTTGAGAACTTATCATTTTATAAGTGTTCTTATCATATGGAATCTTCCATGCTTTTTTCCCCTTCTTGCTTCCCAGAAAACCCTGAGAGTACACATACAGAGGACATTCGGTAGAATAATCCCTCTGAGGATTCCAATATAAAACTAGTCGTTACTTCTAGTTCTACTGCTCGACCTCGACCGGTTGCTGAGTTGTTAGACTCATCAGATTATTGGTCGACCATGACCACGCCACTTGTAATAATTTGTGAGTTGCTCTCATCGTCCTTTTCTTCACGACTTGATCCTCAATCTGATTTTGACTCATACGTCTTTTTGAGTTCATGAGATAGAGAAACTCCGAATAGGGAGCACTTCCTCCTTAATAGCCCCTACGCAACAAGAACCGGGATTTGTCAGGTTAGTAAATTCCGGACAATAATGGATAGTGAATAAAAAAATACTTGACAGTCACGTGATAATTTCAAATTCTGAGAAATGGCATTTTCCAAAGTTAAGTTATACATAACGCCAACCAAAATATGCTCCTACCCTAAGAATTGGATCCTCATTGTTTACGCCTGTCTCCTTCAAACTATAAATAACCTCTCATTTAGGCCAAAAAATTAGACAGCAAGTAATTTTTTAACAGTATAACTAAGAGGCAGTGATAGAGAGGGGGAGGATGGCTTTTTGTAGTTACACATTTCAAGTAAATTGCTCTTTTCAAAGGCCTTCTGTTCCAAGCAAAGTTCACGACTTGAGAGTCTCAATCTCATCTGCTTTGAACGTAAACTTCCCTTTAGTCCTTGTGCAAAAAATTTACTATCATTCTTTTAAAAGAAAATCTTATATTGCTTTGGTTTTAAATTAATGAAACAGCCAATATTGAGGGAGTTGGTGCATTTTCCAATTGTTAACATTCCAAAAGCTATCAAGGAGACTTCTTTCAAATTATTAGATGCCTTTGTGGACTTAGCATTTGAATTTGTTGACCAACCATTACTCCCATCTCAGGTATGTCCATTATTCAATTACCAGAATTGGTTCTTGAAAGATCGAGGGTCTATCCGAAATAGCTTCTTTACCTTCACAATGTAGGGGTAAAGCCGCGAACACACTACCCTCCCCAGACCCCACTTGTGAAAGTAAACTGAGTTTGTTGTTGTTGGTTGTTGGTAGACCTGTTATTACAGCCCGGACCATGCCCCTTAAATTAATGGGTTGGTCCGATTAGGGTTTAGTGGGTCATGAACCGGTTAAAGGGTCAATTTTAATAGGTTATGTGGGCCGGTCCGTGGGCGGGTTCGTGGGTGTAGTTGTTGGTTCTTGAAAATTAGCTACTTGTTTCTGCTCACTAATGTAATTAATTTTGATAGAGTAATTTTGCACCAGTGGAAGAAATTGGAGAAGCTGTCCTAGTAACTACAGTGGAAGGGAAAATTCCAGATGATTTTCCGGAAGGAGTTTACATAAGAAATGGTCAGTATGCTTACATTTTCACCTCCTGTCCTTCTCTTAATTTTCATTTTTCTTTTTCCATGTTAAGAAAGTTGTGATCAATACATTTAAATCAACGATACATGTATAAAGTGTTTTTGCTAGACTCCTCTAAACTTAAATAACTCCCTCTGCAGGCTCAAATCCTCTGTTTGGAGGACTGAAATCGACCAAGTCTATATTTGGGAAATCAAGCCATGTTTGGATTGAAGGGGAAGGAATGCTTCATGCTTTGTATTTCACTAGAGAAAAAATAAGAGGAACTTGGACTACCTTGTACAATAACAAACATGTCCGAACGGACACTTTCAAGATGGAAAAATATAGAAAGAAACCAGGTTTTCTTCCTGCTATTGAAGGAGATTCTCCTGCCATTTTAGTGGCTTACATTTTGAATGGGGTATGATACTATTCGAATAACTATTACTATCTGAGATAGTAGTATTGTATCTTAGGAACAAGAAATAGGGTGGATATGATGTGAGAATATCGTATTGTTTGTTTTGTATAGGGTGCCACTGACTATTTTTTAAAGACATATACATGTATATATGAAATTTATGCCGAACATTACAGGTGCTGGTAACTCCTCATTTATAGGTCCGCCTCTGGGTGGATTGATATGATGTGAGAATCTCAGTATTGTTTGTTTTGCGCGCGTTGCAGTTGAGATTTGGCATGGAAAACAAACATCTAAGCAATACAAATATTTTTGAGCACTCAAAGAAATACTACTCTATTGCTGAAAATCATATGCCTCAAGAGATAGACATAAGTTCCCTTGAAACTCTGGGCAATTGGAATATCAATGGAGCTTGGGATCGACCATTCACTAGCCATCCAAAGGTATTTAAGTTCTATAAAAATTCTCAATGTACACACGCGCGTAAGAGTACTGTTCAACATCTTAAACCCATTTTTATCAATTTATTTAGGATTCTGAGCCAAGGGTCTCCCGGAAACAACCTCTCTACCCCCTCTGGAGTAGGGGTAAGGTCTGCGTACACTCTACCCTCCCCAGACCCCACTGGTGGGATTTTACAGGGTTGCTGTTGTTGTTGTTGTATTTTGGATTCTTTTATTGATAACCTTCTTGTTTTATGCAGAAAGCCCCTGGAACTGGTGAACTTGTTATAATGGGGATATATCCAAGAAAACCTTATTTTGAGCTAGGAGTTATTTCAGGCATGTTACATGCAATATTTCCTTTTAAACTTGTGTAGAAATTTATGTAGCTTAGTAACAATTTGTTAATTAGTGTAATCCTACTTTCAGCTGATGGCAACAAAATGGTTCACAAAGTGGATCTCAACTTCAATAGGTGCAGCCTTTGCCATGAAATTGGAGTTACACAAAAGTAATCTCCCCCTTTTTTTTTCCTTCAAGTCCATGCTTTAGAGAAAGTTTCAACCTATGATATTGTTAAGCTAATGTTTTTGCTAATTATGTAATACTGATTATCCATAGGTACAATGTGATCATGGATTTTCCGTTGACCATTGATATAAATCGTCTCTTTAGGGGAGACTCGTGAGTACTTTAGTTCATCTGGTTCCATTGATGATGTTGCCATCTAGTGAAATCGTTTTGATTATTATATCTTGCTATATCTTCTGGTTTATAGATTAATAAAGTATGACAAAGATGGATATGCGCGGATTGGAGTAATGCCTCGCTATGGTGATGCTAATTCTGTTAAATGGTTCGAGGTTCAACCCTGCTGTGTACTTCACCTAGTAAATTGTTTTGAAGACAATGATGAGGTAATTTTGCTTGTGTTTATAGCTAAACTTAGTTCAACATCTTATATATGAGTGATTGACCAATATAAATTATATGTGATTCCATTTTGTTCGGTAAAAGGTGGTAGTAAGGGCATGCAGAGCTCGTGAATCAGTATTACCAAGACAAGAAAGTTTCAAAGGTTCTAAGGAGAAAAGTTCCACAGAAAACAACAATGAATCTTCAGAAGAACCATTCTTTTTTCATGTTTGTGAATGGAGACTAAACATGAGAACAGGGGAAGTAAAGGAGAAAAATGCCACAACTGAGTTCTCTATGGAATTCCCTATGATCAATGAAAAGTTCATCGGTCTAAGAAACAAATTTGGTTATCTACAAGTGGTAGATTTAGAAGCTAGCTCCATATCAGGTAACTGTCATTTGCACTTGACACCCTTCTGAATTTCTTCCTTTTTTTGGTTGATTATGACTACGTAACTTGATATTTTGAAATTATAATCAGAAGGATTAGCTAAATATGGAGGGCTCGCCAAAATTCATTTTAAAGAAGATGAGGAATTGGTTAACGTTGAGTATCATATGTTCCCAAAGGGCACTTTTTGCAGTGGATCAACCTTTGTTCCAAAAACTCAAGGCACTGATGAGGATGATGGTTGGGTTGTGACATTCACACACAATGAACGTACAAATGAATCTCAAGTGAGTAATCATAACTATAGCTGAATATAGGGCAATCCGGTGTACAAAGCATCTCGCATTCACGCAGGGTTCAGGAAAGAATCGTACCCCAAGGGGCGTGATGCAGACAACCTATCATAATGATATAATCTTTCCGAAAACTTAAGTAGGCTATTAAAATTGATACGTTGCAAGTGAAAGCCAATACTAATTTAAGGTGCATAATATTTCATGCAGGTCTATGTAGTTGATGCAAAGAGTTTTGAAACACAGCCTGTTGCAACAATCACGTTATCACGTAGAGTGCCCTATGGATTTCACGGAGCTTTCATGCCTTTATAACTCAATGCTATTTACAACATCAGGAGGTCAAGTAGATGGTGGAAATTACTACTATGTGATACTAACAAAAATAGCTTATAGCACATACCATTTAAGAGAGCTATTTGGGCACATGATCATAGAAGCTCTCGTTTTTTCTTACCAAGTTTATATCGTAAAAATTGCACGGGCGCCCTAAAAGAAGTTAACTTGTACCCACTGTTTAAACAACTCCAGGCCTCTTTCTCCTCCTTCTTCTCCTCCTTCGTTTTTTAAATGTTGAAGATTGAGATATTGTTATGCGTTCTAGCCTGATAATTCATATATGTTTGCTTGTCCCACTATGTTCAGTTTGGTCTTATTCACAATAATCTACCCTCTTAGTATTTTAGCTTTACAGGCACATTAGTTTTTTATTCTAATTTATCTATAGTAACTTGTTTTCATGTCGAAAATATTTTTCATTCTTTAATCCTTGAAATGAGTAGCATCAATCGCTGCTAATCATGATCTATTAAATTCATTGTTGTTTAGAACTTCAGCTCTAAGAATGCTGAAGTTCAGCAAATATAAACAAAAAATTCAGCTCCTAGAATGTTGAAGTTCAGTAAATACAAAACAAACTTCAGCCCTGAAGTTATCACAAACAAAACACTGCTTCAACTAAAAAATGCTGAAGTTCAGCAAATACATAACAAAGCTTCAACTACTAGAATGATGAATTTCAGCAATTACAAATAAAAACTTCAGCCAAAACATGTTGTTGTTTTATTGAACTGAAGTTTGCCATTTTGCACTATGAACTGAAGTTTGTCTGATTGCCTTTGCAAGTCAGGCCAAATTTCATGCAAAAATATCTAAAGTTTTGCTACACTTCAGGCAAAACATTCTGAAATTCAAACTTCAGACATAAATTTTTGCTACCAGGCCCGTATGTCTGAAATTACGCGAAAAGTAGGTACGCTTGCATTTTTTTTTTTGCAAAGCAAGTATAAGTTAAAAGGTGACGCAAAAACGGGTATAGATGCAAATGTCCCGTTTGTATCTCCGCAAATAAGTTTTTATGTATATAAGAGGCTGTATAATTACATGAGGTCGTTTGTTTTAGGGCTACTAATAATTTATTAGATAATAATATAGGAAGAGATCATTGGTTCACAAGCAAGGTATATTGTAACGATCGGTCGGTCGTTCTGTGAGATTAGCCTCGGTTTCCCTGTTTCTACTTTATCATGTGTCGTTTAGCTCAATTATTTTGTGTTGGGTCAGTTGGTTTGGGTTCGGAGTGGTCGTGGTGAGAAATGAGACACTTAGTCTCTTAAGTTGGTTTTATTGCTAGAAAAGTCAACCAAAAGTTGACTATTAGGTAAACGACCTTAGAATGGGGATTTGATGACTCGGATAGCTTCTTTAGGTGATTTGGGACTTAGGGTATGTTCGGAATGTTGTACGGAGGTCCAGAATAGAAGTACGCTTGAATTGGCGAAATCGAATTTTTGGCGATTTTCGGTCGGCAATGAAAAATTAGCTACCGAGGTCGGAATCGAATTTTGGAAGTTGGAATATGTCCATAGAGTCTTTTGGGATGTGTGTGCAAATTTTTAGGTCATTCGGACGTGGTTTGGTTGGTTTCGGCATCGTTGGCGAATTTCGGAAGTTTAGGAATCCTTAGGCTTGAATTATGGGTTGATTTGGTGTTTTGACGTTATTTTGAGTGTTCGGAGGGTTTGACTAAGTTCGGGTGATGTAAGTTGAGGTATTTGTATTTTTGGTTGGGGCCCCGAGGGGCTCGGGATGTTTTAGGATGGCCGTCGGGGGGTTTTGGAAGTTGGAAAAGTTGCTGGTGTGAGGTTATTCTGTGATTCCACAGGTGCGGATGGGTGGCCGCAAGTGCGGTCACCGCAGGTGCGATAAGGTCATCGTAGGTGCGGAATCTGGGCTTGTTGAGGTTCATCGCAGATGTTACCGCAACTGCAAGCCCGCAGATGCGGCTATTTGGGCATAGGTGCGGAAAAGGAAGAGTTAATGAGAAACCGCATGTGCGGGAAAGAGGTCGCAAAAGCAGCAATCGCTGGGCAGAACCTATAAATAGGCGCCTTCGCGAAATTTGGCCATTTTTCCACCATTTTTTTTCGGGTTTGGAGCTTTTTGAGAGGAATTGAAGAAGGATTCATGGGATAACACCTTGAGGTAATGATTTTGAACTCAATACTCGATTATTTGATGATTTCTACCTGATTAGACATGAAATTTATGAGGATTAACGGCTAAAATTGGGGGATTAGGGCTTAAAGTTTTAGACTTTGATTTGAGGATTTGAGGGGTCATTTGTTGTCGGATTTTGATGTATTTGGTATGTATGAACTCGTGAGAGTGTAAAGATTCCAGTTTTGCTATTTTTATCGGATTTCGAGACGTGAGCATGGGGGTCGGGTTTGGCCAATTTGGGAATTTTGATGTAAATTGGTTATTTTCGCGTGGGTTTTATTCCTTCCTCATATATTGATGTTATGGTACTGATTTTGGTTAGATTCGGGGCGATTGGAGGTCGAGTCTAGAGGCAAAAGCATTGCGGACTAGGATTTTTCCTGGTTTGAGGTAAGTAACACTTCCAAACTTGGTTCTAAGGGTTCGAAACTCCAAACTATATGTTATATGATTACAATTAAGGTGACGCACATGCCAAGTGACGGGCGTGCAGGCGTGCACCGTGCGATTTGTGACCTGGTTCATCCCATGGCACCGTTTAGTAGTTCTTTATGGATTGATATTCGTGTTTCTATCAATGTGGTTAATGTGAACATGCTAGAAATCATGCTAAGTACTATGCTAAGGCTTCACGCCGATACTGTCGAGACCCGAGTGGTCATTTATTGTTTTCAACTCATGTGTTTCATTGATGTTATATACTCAGTCCTGTCATAGCATATCATATCATGTCTCAGTCTCGATAATTGTCGATTTTACATATTTTAGCATTGATTCGGGCTAGTTCGTGCATTTGTGAGCCCATGTGAGCGAGACTGGAGAGTGATGACTAAGTGAGGCCGAGAGCCTGATATTGAGAGACAGATATGGGATCGGGCTGCACGCCGCAGCATGTTATATTGATTATGCATGGATCTGGCTTATGATAGCGCTTGGGCTGTAGGAGCCCCTCCGGAGTCTGTAACACACCCCCAGTGAGCACAGTGATGATATTGAGGGATGGATCTTCCCTGGACATGGATCTTGTCTGAGTGTTTGTATTTCATAGATGGATCTTCTCCGTGGGGCTGGATTGGCCTTCCTCAGTATAGAGTGACTATTGTCACATGTGTATATATTCCGGGATGGATCTTCCCTGGGCCCGAGAGCCATATACAGTACTGAGTGGACTTGCATGTGAGAGTGGAAGCACTATGTGCATTTTCATACAGTTGATACTTTAGAATGTAGAGTATACTGAGTTATACATGGTTTACTGTTCGTACCTGAACTTATCATGTTCTTATTATTTGTTAGATAAATGTGAACATGCCTAAATTTCTGTACATTGTTTCTTGTTATATCTACTGAGGTTTAGTTCGTCACTACCTCTCAGCCCATAGTTTGGGCCTGTTACTTACTGAGTAGGTGTACTCACGTTACCCCCTGCACCTTGTGTGCAGATTCAGGTACATCGGGACCCGATAGCGGTTGTTGATCTGCTGATAGAGTTTCATTTGGAGTCTTCGAGGTAGCAGTTGGCGATCGCAACCTCGTTTTCTCCTTATTTATCTCCCATGTCGTACTTTAATATTTCAGACGGTATTATGTCAGTTTTGTATCTCGATATTGTAGTTATAGTAGCCCATGACTCGGTGACACCAGTGCTGGAATTTATTTTATTGCGTCTTAATGATTTTTAACTTTTAAATATTTTATAAAATGAGACTTTGCTGCAAATATATTGATCTTTCTGAAAGAAACCTTAAATTAAATGAAATGTGTGTCTTGCCTGATTTCACGATAGGCGCCATCACGACTGGGCATTTTGGGGTCGTGACAAATTGGTATCAGAGCTCTAGGTTATATAGGTCTCACCAATCATGAGCAGGTTTAGTAGAGTCTTGCGGATCGGTACGGAGACGTCTGTACTTATCTTCGAGAGGCTACAGAATCCATAGGAAAAATCTTACATTCTTGAATTCTATCGTGTGAATCTATTGATTCTAGAAACTAAACATCTGTGTTTCATTCTCTCACAGATGGTGAGGACAAGCACTACCGATCAAGGTGACCAGACACCAGTTGGGCCCGAGAGAGGCCAAGGCCGCGATCGAGGCCGTAGTAGAGGGAAGGGGGCAGCCCGCGCAGCAGCCGGGGCAGTACCAGTGGACCCTCAAGTTATTCCAGATCAGGTCCCAGTCGTTGATGTACCAGTGGGACCGGCTCAGGCACCGGCAGTGCCTATTATGATTCTGGGTCTTCAGGAGACCTTGGCCCAGATTCTGACCGTGTGCACCAGTCTAGCACAGGCAGTCGCTATTTCTACTACAGTCGCTACTTCTCAGGCCAGGGGAGGCACTCAGACTCCTGCTGCCCGTACACCTGAGCAGGTTATTCAGGGACTTTAGACACCGGGGGCAGCTCCAGCCCAGTCGGTTGCACCAGCTCAGGATTTTGTGACCCTAGTTATGGCTAACGATGAGCAGCGCAGGTTGGAGAGATTTGGTAGACTTCAGCCTCCAACTTCCAGTGGTGCTGAGGGCGAGGATGCCCAGGTCTTCTTAGACAAGTGTCAGAGGATTCTTCGTACAACATGGATATTGGAGACCAGTGGGGTCTCGTTTACTACTTTCAAGTTCTCAGGAGCTGCATTTACTTGGTGGGAGTCTTATGAGAGGCGTAGGCCTGTTGGCGCAGCACCCCTTACTTGGCAGCAGTTTTCCACTCTCTTCTTAGAGAAGTATGTTCCACAGTCCTGCAGAGAGGAGCTGCGCAGACAGTTTGAGCAGCTGCGTCAGGATGAGTTGATTGTGACACAGTATGAGATGAGGTTTTCAGAGCTAGCTCGTCATGCTACCGAGTTGGTCCCTACTGATAAAGAGAGGTTCGTGGATGGACTCACTTATTAGCTCTGTATTCTGATGACCAGAGAGAGGGTATCAGGTGCTACTTTTGAGAAGGTTGTTGATATTGCCCGGGATATTGAGTCAGTTTGCCTCTAGGAGAGAGAAGAGATGGAGGCCAAGATGCCTCGAGGATCTGGTAGTTTTAGCAGTGCTCCCTCTAGGGGTCAGTTTCAGCATAACTGAGGCCGCCCATTTAGTCCTTCTCAACCAGCTCGTCCATAGTGGTGAATCATCGGGGCATGGTCCTCGCAGCTCTCATCCGGGCGGCTCTTCATTCAGTGATCTTCTAGCTCAGAGTTCCTCTCGAGCACCATCGGGTCTTCCTCTGTGCATGGTTCTTCTAGTGGTTATCCAGGTGCTAGGGGTTCCCTTCAATCCCCACCGTCATTTGCTGAGAGGGGTTGTTTTGAGTGTGGTGATCTGGGTCATATCAAGAGGTTTTATCCCCGTCTTTCGGGAGGTTCATCCCAGCAGAGGAGTCGGCCGTCAGTTTTAACACTAGTTACTTCATCACCCGCCCAGCCAACGAAGGGTAGGGGTCACACATCTAGAGGCCGCCCTAGAGGGGGAGCTCGATCAGGTGGTGGCCAGGCTCGATTTTATGCACTTTCAGCTAGGCCGGATGTTATGGCCTCAGATGCAGTGATTACAGGTATTGTTTCAGTTTGTCACTGAGATGCTTCGATCTTATTTGATCATGGTTCCACGTATTCCTATGTTTCATCATATTTTGCCCATTTTCTAGATATGCCCCGTGAGTCCTTAGTTACATCTGTTCATGTGTCGATTCCGGTGGGCGATACTATTATTGTGGATGTATCGATCATGTGTGATATCTATTGGGGGTCTGGAGACCCGAGTGGATCTGTTATTGCTTAGCATGGTCGAATGTGATGTGATATTGGGCATGAATTGGCTATCTCCATGTCATATTGTTCTATATTGCCATGTTAAGACTGTGACCTTAGCGATGCCAGGATTTTCGAGGGTTGAGTGGAGAGGTTCTATTGATTATGTGCCTAGTAGGGTGATTTCATACTTGAAAGCTCAACGTATGGTGGGAAAAAGGTGTTTATCCTATTTGTCTTTTGTGAGGGATGCCAGTGCTGAGACTCCCACTATTGATTCTGTTCCTGTGGTCCGTGACTTTCGGACGTGTTTCCTGCAGACCTGCCAGGCATGCCTCCTGACATGGATATTGATTTCGGAATTAATTTGGTGTTGGGCACTCAGCCTATTTCTATTCCATCGTATCGTATGGCATAGGCAGAGTTGAAGGAATTGAAAGAGCAGCTTCAGGAACTTCTAGATAAGGGGTTCATTCGGCCTAGTGTGTCACCTTGGGGTGCACCAGTGTTATTTGTGAAGAAGAAAGATGGTTCCATGAGAATGTGTATTGACTACATGCGATTGAACAAGGTTACAGTCAAGAATAAGTATCATTTGCCTCGTATTGATGATTTGTTTGACCAGCTTCAGAGATCCAGGGTGTTCTCTAAGATTGATTTGAGATCCGGGTATCATCAGCTGAAGATTTGGGATTCAGATATTCCCAAGACGGCTTTCAGGACTCGTTATGGTTATTATGAGTTTATGGTGATGTCTTTTGGGCTGACCAATGCCCCAGCAGCGTTCATGCATTTGATGAACAACGTGTTTCAGCCGTATTTGGATTCCTTTGTTATTGTGCTCATTGATGACATCCTGGTATATTTTCGTAGCCAGGAGGAGCATGGTCAACATTTGAGTGTTGTATTGCAGAGATTGAGGGAGGAGGAGCTTTATGCAAAGTTCTCCAAGTGTGAGTTTTGGCTTGGCTCGGTAGATTTCTTGGGGCACGTGGTGTCCAGTGAGGGTATTTAGGTTGATCCGAAGAAGATAGAGGCGGTGCAGAGTTGGCCCAGACTGTCCTCAGCTATAGATATTAGGAGTTTCCTTGGTTTGGCGGGGTATTATCGTCGCTTTGTGGAGGGGTTTTCTTCTATTGCTTCGCCCTGGACCAAATTGACCCAGAAGGGTGCTCCGTTCAGGTGGTCGGACGAGTGTGGGGAGAGCTTTCAGAAGCTCAAGGTTGCCTTGACCTCAGCTCCAGTGTTATTATTACCATCAGCTTCAGGTTCTTATACCGTGTATTGTGATGCCTCAAGGATAGGAATTGGTTGTGTATTGATGCAGGAGGGTAGGGTGATTGCCTATGCCTCGCGCCAGTTGAAGACTCATGAGAAGAATTATCCAGTGCATGATCTCGAGATAGCAAGCATTGTTCACGCCTTGAAGATTTGGTGTCATTATTTGTATGGGGTGCATTGTGAGGTTTTTACTAACCACCGTAGTCTGCAGCATTTGTTTAAGCAGAAGGATCTGAATTTGTGTCAGAGGAGATAGTTAGAGCTTCTCAAGGACTATTATATCACTATTCTATACCATCTGGGGAAGGCCAATGTAGTGGCCGATGCCTTGAGTCGTAGAGCAGAGAGTTTAGGGAGTTTAGCATATCTTCCAGCAACGGAGAGACCATTAGCACTTGATGTTCAGGCCTTAGCAGGCCAGTTGGTGAGATTGGATCTATCAGAGCCCCGCCGGGTATTGGCTTGTATAGCCTCCATGTCTTTTGGTCCGGTGAGGTGATGCCCGGGATGTAGTTATTGGTGATGATGGGGTTATGAGGATGCAGGGTCGGATATGTGTGCCTGATGTCGATGGGCTTCGGGAGTTGATTCTTGAGGAGGCCCACAGCTCGCTGTATTCCATCCATCTGGGTGCCGCGAAGATGTATCAGGATCTGAGACAACACTATTGGTGGAGGCGAATGAAAAAGGATATTTTTGGATTTGTAGCTCGGTGTCTCAACTGTCAGCAGGTCAAGTATGAGCACTAGAGACCAGGTGGATTGCATCAGAGGTTGGATATTCCGTAGTAGAAGTAGGAGCGGATCACCATGGACTTTATAGTTTGACTCCCACGGACGGCGAGGAGGTTCGATGTTATATGGGTTATTATGGATCGGCTGACCAAGTCCGCGCACTTCATTCCTGTTGTTACTACTTATTCTTCGGAGCGATTAGCTGAGATTTACATCTAGGAGATTGTTCGGTTGCATGGTGTCCCATTTTCCATCATTTCTGACAGAGGTACTCAGTTCACATCACAGTTTTGGAGGGGCGTGCAGAGAGAGTTGGGTACTCAGGTTGAGTTGAGCACAACTTTTCACCCTCAGAAAAACGGGCAGTCCGAGCGCACTATTCAGATACTGGAGGACATGTTGCGTGCTTGTGTCATTTATTTTGGGGGATCATGGGACCGGTTTCTGCCACTCGCAGAGTTTGCATATAATAATAGTTATCAGTTGAGCATTCAGATGGCTCCGTACGAAGCTTTATATGGGAGGAGGTGTAGATCTCCAATTGGTTGGTTTGAGCCGGGTGAGGCTAGGCTCTTGGGCACATATTTGGTACAAGATGCGTTAGATAAGGTGAAGTTTATTTAGGAGCGACTTCGCATAGCGCAATCTAGGCAGAAGAGCTATGCGGACAGGAAGGTCTGGGATGTATCTTTCATGGTTGGGAAGAAGGTTCTGCTGAAAGTGTCACCCATGAACGGTGTTATGCGGTTCAGGAAGAGGGGCAAGTTAAGTCCCCGGTTCATTGGGCCTTTTGAGGTGCTTCATAGGGTTGGAGAGGTAGCTTAAGACTTGCTTTGCCACCTAGCTTGTCGAGTGTGCATCCGGTATTTCATGTTTCCATGCTTCGGAAGTATGTTGGTGATCTTTCTCATGTTTTGGACTTCAGCTCGGTTCAGCTAAAGGGTGATATGTCTTATGAGGTAGAGCTAGTAGCCATTTTGGGTCGTCAGGTCAGAAAGTTGAGGTCTAAGGACATAGCCTCAGTGAAGGTGCAGTGGAGAGGGAAGCCGGTGGAGGAAGCCACCTGGGAGACCGAGCAGGAGATGTGGAGCAGATATCATCACCTATTTGAGGCTCCATGTATGTTTCTAGACCCGTACGAGGACGAACATTTATTTAAAAAGGGGAAGAATGTAACGACCCGGTCGGTTGTTCCGTGAGATTAGACCCGTTTTCCCTATTTCTGCTTTATCATGTGTCGTTTAGATCAATTATGTTGTGTTGGGTCGGTTGGTTCGGAGTGGCCGTGATGAGAAATGAGACACTTAGTCTCTTAAGTTGGTTTTATAGTTGGAAAGTCAACCGGAAGTTGACTATTAGGTAAATGACCTTAGAATGGGGATTTGATGACTCGGATAGCTTCTTTAGATGATTTGGAACTTAGGGGTATGTTCGGAATGTTTTTTGGAGGTCCGGAATAGAAGTAGGCTTGAATTGGCGAAATTAATTTTTTGGCAATTTTCGGTCGGCAGTGGAAAATTAGCTATCGGGGTCGGAATCGAATTTCAGAAGTTGAAATAGGTCCGTAGAGTCATTTGGGATGTGTGTGCAAATTTTCAGGTCATTCAGACGTGGTTTGGTTGGTTTCGGCATCGTTGGCAAATTTCGGAAGTTTAGGAATCCTTAGGCTTGAATTATGGATTTATTTGGTATTTTGACGTTATTTTGAGTGTTCCGAGGGTTCGACTAAGTTCGAGTGATGTTGTATGAGGTATTTGTATTTTTGGTTGGGGCCCCGAGGGGCTCGGAATGATTTCGGATGTCGTCGGGGGGGTTTTGGAAGTTGGAAAAGTTGTTGGTGTGAAGTTGTTCTGTGATTCCGCAAGTGAGGATGGGTGGCCGCAGGTGCGGTCACCGCAGGTGCAATAAGTTCGTCGCAGGTGCGGAATCTGGGCTAGTTGAGGTTCATCGCAGATGCGGAAAAGTTACCGCATCTGCGAGCCCGCAGATGCGGCTGTTTGGGCGCAGGTGCAGAAAAGGAAGAGTTAATGAGAAACCGCAGGTGCGGGAAAGAGGTCGCAGATGCGGCAATCGCGGGGCAGAACCTATAAATGGGTGCCTTCGCGAAATTTGGCCATTTTTCCACTATTTCTGTTCGGGTTTGGAGCATTTTGAGAGGAATTGAAGAGGGATTCGTGGGATAACACCTTGAGGTAATGATTTTGAACTCAATACTAGATTATATGATGGTTTCTACCTGATTAGACATGAAATTTACGAGGATTAAGGGCTAAAATTGGGTGTTTAGGGCTTGAAGTTTTAGACTTTGATTTGAGGGTTTGAGGGATTATTTGTTGTCGGATTTTGATGTATTTGGTATGTATGAACTCATGAGAGTGCAAGGATTCAAGTTTTGCGATTTTTATTGGGTTCCGAGACGTGGGCTCGGGGGTCGGGTTTGGCCAATTTCGGGAATTTTGATGTAAATTGATTATTTTCGCGTGGGTTTTATTCCTTCCTCATATATTGATGTTATGGTACTTATTTTGGTTAGATTCGGGGCGATTGGAGGCCGAGTCTGTTAGAATCTGATTTTAATGATGCAAAGAATATATATGTTGTATGTAGGTACCTCTCGAGAATGAAAGAACAAGATCACTGGCGAATCCAAAATCGAGGATATTGCGGAAGAATAAATGAAGCACAGTGAATCTAGTACGATCCTTATGGTATCCAAAACTAAGGAAACAAATAAATGCTGATGGATTATATTGCGAAAAGAATAAGGGAATCAAGCAATCAACGACACCAAGAATATCTCACGCGGCTGATTCTCGAAAGCCCAAGATCCTTGGAGGATTTCAGCGCCATCTAAGGAAGCATCCAGCGTATCCCTATCTGTCCTAGCCGTTGCGGGATATCCTTATTCTTGGAAAGAATCAATCTCTTTCCAAGGATCAAATCTCTTGGGTTGGCAGCGTCTCTTCAGCAGTCAGAGCTTGCTCATATATATACACTCCCTTGTACATTCGGAAGATATACTTTGATCGAACCAATTACCCTCTCTTCGTTCTACTACAAACAAACATTTTAGCTCCTAAGATATCTGTTGTGTAATAAGTTAGAGAAGAAAGAGAGAAAACCACTGGTGAGGTATTGTATCAAAAAGAAATCGAGAGTCACTGAAAGATGGCCATATCTCTATATTCTCGAAGAACATCATTCACTGAAAGAGAATACCCTTGCAACCCAAGGGGACTGAACTAGGATTCACATTGAATCCGAACCAGTATAAAAATTCCGGTGTCTTTAATTCCTGCACTTTTATTATTGTCTTTACTTTCTGCTGTGTTATTACTTCGCATCTATTTCTAGTCGACTAATTACATAACCAGTCAACTAGTTAAATAAATAAAANTGCTAAAGCCCCCCCCCCCCCCCCTCTGCACTTTCAATTAGTATCAGATCCTTGCTCACATTTTACTTTTGCTTAACAGCTTGTGAGAAAAGATCATGGTCAATCAAGTCATTATTGGAGCACTTTTCCAAGAAGGAACATCCCAAGTGAGGCCACCCTACTTCAACGGTCAACACTTCTCTCACTGGAAAGTGCGCATGGAAATTTATGTAAAGTCCTATGATGTCAAGGTATGCAGAGTCATCAAAAAGGGAAACTACCCACTACCAGTTGCTGCTACGGCTCAACCCCCCGCTGATCTTGAAGACATGGATGCATACACTGAAGAACAAATGGCTATTGTGCAAGTTAATGCAAAAGCAAGAAACTTGCTTTACAATGCTATCAGTGGTGAAGAATATGAGAAGATATCCAGTTGTGATACAGCTAAGTAGATGTGGGATAAACTTGAAGGAACGAGCAAGGTAAAAGAAACTCACATCAACATGCTGGTGCACGACTATGAACTATTTCATATGAAAAAAGGAGAATCCATCGAAGAAATGTTCGCCAGATTCAGCAAAATTATAAGTGATCTAAAAGCATTTGGAAAACCATACCCCAATGGTGACCAAGTAAGAAAAATCCTGAGAAGTCTACCTACCACATGGAAAACGAAAGTCTTCACTCTTGAGTCTAAAGATCTTAACAAAATGTCATATGATGAACTTCGAGGAGAACTCATAGCTTTTGAAAAGACCCATTTGAAGAAAACTACTCAAGAAGAAAAGAAGAAGATTGTAGCCTTCAAGGCTACAACCGATAGAGCAGAAAGCGATATAGATGATGATCCTGAAGCTCTCAAAGAAGAAATTGCTCTAGTATCAAAAAACATGGACGGACTGATGAGGAGATACAGAAACACCAAGAAAGGCAGGTTCTCATCCAGGCGTACCAGGCAATATGGTGAACAAGATAAAAGTGATGGAAAATGCTATGAATGCGGAAGATTTGGACATGTTCAAGCTAAATGCCCTGAACTCAAAAGAAAAGTCTCCAGAGGATTCAACAAGAATAAATCATTTGGAAGATGGAGTGACGAAGACAGTTCAGAACATGAAGAAGTAGCCAACCTGTGCTTCATGACAATTCTTGAAAATGACATGAAGAAAATCTCTGGATGCTGGACAGACGAGGATGACTCTGACAATGAAGAAAAAGATGAAAATGAAAACTGCTCCATGGCTCGAGGTGAAACAAGCGAGGTAAGACCCTATAACTATGACAGATGTAATGAATTGTAGGATATTCTTGATCTTACTTTAAAAGAATCACAAAAAGTATTTGATGAGATAAAAAGACTAAATAGAGAAATAAGAGACTGGAAACTCAAACTTGATTTATGTGAAATTGGAAAGGATGAACTTCAAGATGAGTATGATGGATTACTTGTGCAGCTTAACCGCATGCGCAAATCCACCGGTTATAGTTCTAGCAGGTCCAGTCAGACATCTTATAAGTTGACTAGAAAAGGACCTTCCAGAACAGAGTCAACTAGTTCTGACTCAAGTGGGAAATCCATAACTGGATCAAACCCCAAATGTCACTATTGCAATAAAAGTGGACATAAGTATTCATTTTATCGCTTTCGTAAATCAAACGTGTCAGGATGAGTTTGGATACCCAAGAACAATCCTGAACCTAGCAACGCTAACCCAAAAGTACCCAAGCATACTTGGGTACCTAAGAAAAGATAATCATCATGTTTTATAGGAACACCACAGAAGGAGTCGCAAAGGAAAATTGTATTTGGACAGTGCGTGTTCCAGTCACATGACAGGTGACAAGAACCTATTTAAAGAAATTATGAAAATTGATGGAGGAAATGTGAAATTTGGTGATGATTCAAAAAGAAAGATAGTCGGTACCGAAACTATTCCGTTCAACAACAATTGCGATATCACTGAAGTTTATCTTGTGGATGGACTCAACTACAATCTCCTGAGTATAAGCCAACTGTGCGATTCAGGATACGAGGTAAAATTTAAGAAAACATGTTGTGCCATCGAGGACGAATCAGGTAAAACAGTTCTTCCAGGTAAAAGGTATGGTAATGTTTACATCTTTGATGGTTTTGAAAATATAGATGGTCATATCTGCTTAACTTCTATTTCTGATGATCCTTGAATTTGGCATAAGAAACTTGGTCACACAAGCATGCATTTGATAGAAAAGCTTTCCAAACGAGAACTGGTTATTGGGTTACCCAAACTAAATTTTTCTAGAAATCATGTGTGTGATGCATGTCAAATTGGTAAACAAACTAGAAATTCTTTCAAAAGCAAAGATATTGTCTCTACTTCAAAGCCTTTACAATTACTACATATGGATCTGTTTGGACCTACTAGAACTGCCAGCATTGAAGGTAAAAGATATGATTTTGTTATTGTTGATGATTACTTACGTTTCACTTGGGCGATTTTTTTGTCTCACAAGGATGAAGCCTTGAAAATTTTTGAGATCTTCTGTAAAAGGGTTGAGAGAGAAAAAGGATCTCTCATCACCACTGTGCAAAGTGATCATGGAGGAGAATTTGAAAGTCGAGCTTTTGAAGACTTCTGCAATGATCAAGGATATACTCACAACTTCTCTGCACCTAAATCTCCTCAACAAAATGGAGTGGTTGAACGAAAAAACAGAACTCTACAGGATATGGCCAGAACCATGTTGTTAGAACATTCATTGCCAAATCACTTCTGGGAGGAAGGTGTAAGTACTGCTTGTCACATTCTAAACAGATGCCTCATTAGACTTATCCTGAAGAAAACTCCATATGAGCTATGGAAAGGTAAGCGTCCAAACGTAAGCTATTTCCATCCCTTTGGAAGCAAGTGTTTCATTCATAACAATGGTAAGGACAATCTTGGTTTGATCCAAGAAGCGATGAAGGTATTTTTCTCGGTTACTCATTAAATAGCAGATCATTTAGAGTATATAATAAACGCACCCTGTGTGTAGAAGAATCTGTACATGTTATTTTTTATAAGAATAACACTCAGGCCGAGAAAGAATTTGATGCAGGTGATGATGAACAAATACAGAAATCTCAAGAGGCAAACCAAACTCAAGAGTCAACTAGTAAACCTGTTAATACCGAAGAGTCGACTAGTGTAACTAACAATAGTCAACTTTATAAATCAAAGGAATCAATCACCTCTATCGATCATCTAAAGGAGTGGAAGAATGAGCCTGAGTATCCTCAAAAATTCATTATTGGTGATCCAAACGAAGGGACGAAAACAAGAAGAGCTCTCAAAAAGAAGGCCAACATAGACCTGATATCTCAAATTGAGCCAAAGAAAATTGAAGAGGCCTTAAAAGATTCAAGTTGGGTGCAAGCTATGCAGGAAGAACTTGATCAATTTGATAAAAATCATGGAAACTGACACTCAAGCCAGCAAATGCACTAGTTATTGGAACAAAATGGGTTTTCAGAAACAAGTTGAATGAAGAAGGACAAGTTATCAAAAACAAAGCCAGACTAGTCGCTCAAGGATACTCACAGCAAGAAGGAGTCGACTACGACAAAACCTTTGCCCCTGTAGCTCGATTGGAATCTATAAGAATTATTCTGGCATATGCTTCCTTTAAAAGATTCAGATTATTCCAGATGGATGTTAAGAGTGCATTTCTAAACAGGTTCATTGAAGAAGAAGTTTATGTGAAGCAACCTCCCGGATTTGAGGACTCAAAATTTCCCTATCATGTGTTTAAGTTGACCAAAGCACTATATGGCCTAAAACAAGCTCCAAGAGCATGGTACGAACGTCTCAGCTCATTTCTCATTGACAATGGATTCACTAGAGGTAAAGTAGATACTACCTTGTTCATAAAAAGATCATCTGAAGGTAATCTCATTATTCAAGTTTATGTTGACGATATTATTTTTGGTAGTACTAATCCTCTTATGTGTAAGGAATTTTCTAATCTTATGCAAAGTGAATTCGAAATGAGTATGATGGGGTAACTAACGTTCTTTATTGGGCTACAAATTCAACAATCTGAAGAAGGGACCTTCATATGTCAAGCCAAGTACACCAAGGAACTAATTCAAAAGTTTGGTATGGAAAATGAAAAAGCTATTAGCACTTCTATGAGTCCTTCAACTAATCTCGATAAAGATGAACAAGGAACATCTGTTGATGAGACTAAATATCGAGGAATGATTGGTTCTCTTCTTTATCTAACTGCTAGTCCGGATATCATGTTTAGTGTATGTAAATATGCCAGGTTCCAGTCAGCTCCAAAGGAGTCTTATATGACAGTTGTCAAGAGAATCATTCGATATCTCATTGGAACTACCTCTTATGGATTACGGTATCCTCATTCTAAGACCTTCAAATTAGAAGGATTTTCATATGTTGATCTTGCAGGTGACAAGGAAGATAGGAAAAGTACAAGTGGAACATGTCAATTGCTTGGCAAATCTTTAGTATCGTGGAACAGTAAGAAACAAGGATCAGTCGCGCTATCCACAACTGAAGATGAATATATAGCTATTAGAAAATGTTGTGCTCGGTTACTTTGGATGTCACATCAACTCGGTGACTATGAACTTTCTTTTAAACCTATTCAAATTTTTTGTGATAACTCTAGCGTTATTTGTCTTTCTAAAAATCTTGTGCATCATTCTAAAGCAAAGCATATAGAGATTAAGCATCATTTCATTAGAGATCATGTACTCAAGGGAAATATTGAAATAGCATTTGTAGGAACAAATGATCAATTAGGTGATATTTTCACTAAGCCTCTATTAGAAGAAAGATTCTGCCTATTAAGAAAACTTCTTGGAATAATGTGCATTAGAAATACAAATTAGGACCAATATGTCATTATCTGACTTATGTGTGCTAAAAGTTTTTATTTTTTTGTAATCATTTCCTGCGCCTCTGATTTCCCTCTTTTTCCTCTCTTTTCACATCAGTTGCAGAGTTCAAAGAAGGAAACCCAATCACCGCGTCTTCTCACCTGACAACTCTTCCTCTTCTGCACTCACCCATGAGAAAATGCCTTTTTAATGCCTAAGTCTCGTTTCAATCAATTTCATCTTCTCCAAGTAGAAATCTCAGAAACCCTCTCTTCCAAGACTCTATTCAATGGCTAAACACCCTAAAACTCCTTCTGCCTCTACCAGAAAAAGCACCCGTTCACGAACCAAAACCCATGTTCAACCTCCTGAGCAAGTAGACCTAGGATCCGAACAATCTGAAGGATTTGCCTCTTCTCAGGCGGACTTCTCTGATCATTCTCAACCTTTAGGAGAAAAAGCCTTAGGGAAACGGCCAATGGAAGAAGCCCTTGTTTCTCTTACTCCAAAGAAATCAAAAATTGATCTTTCCAGCGCCCTAGAATCTGACCTAAACTTTTGGGATTCCCCAAATAGAGAGTTTTTTGTCGCCCTGAAGGACAAACCTATTGCTCATGGGAGGATAGTCAATCTTGATGATATGGAAGCCCTCAATTGCAAGGTAAAAGACCTCTTCGTTTATCAGGGTTGGTCTAAGTTTTTCTCTGTTCCTGTGCCCAAAGTTTATGAACTCCTTGTCAGAATGTTCTATGCAAATATTCGGTCTAGTAAGCCTGATAGGTTGGAATCCTTAGTGCTAGGGAAACGTATTGTCCTTGATTGTGCTTTATTTGACTCAATTTTTCAGTGCAAGTGTTCTGGTTTTTCTATGCTCTTTCAAAAATTCCTGGCCTGACGATTTTGAATTTTCTTTTGATCAAGAAAAAAGATGCATTGCTAAGAATCCCTCTGATTCCCTTCCAAACCAATTAGGCCCTAGTGATGTGAGTTTCGAAACCCTTGTTCTACCCCATATCGTTGCTACCTCATTGCTTCCTCGCACTGGTTCCTTCTCCACTTTCTCTCTTAGGGATACATTCTTTGTCTACTGTCTTGTGACTAAACTCAAAATCAAGTTGTCCTCCTGGGTTATTAATTTCATGATTGAGAGTGCTGAAGATCCCACTAGTCTGCCTTATGGTCTGTCAATTACCCACATTCTGGTAGCCCACAATATTCCTCTCTCTGACTATCCCTCTATCATGGTTTCCAAGTCTTACAACTCTAGAGCCTTTGTCAGTATGTGATATGTGTGTGTTCAAGGGTCATGGGTCAAGAAACAAGAGAATGAAGTCAAGCCTGCTCCAATCGAATCTAAATCCAAACCCTCTGCCTCTCCTCCTAGCCACAGTGATCCTGATTTGGCTGAAAAGCTTTAGTGCATTAGCTCTCAACTAGATGAGATTTAAGGATATCCTTTATGCCACTCAGTCTATTGTTCATGACGTCCATACCATCTCTAAGGAAATAGGATATGATGTTTCTAAACTTCGAGTTGCAGTTCTCAGGGTCAGGGAGAATGTTGTCAAAGCATTCAAGGAGATTCGTGACAGGTTTGATGAAATGAGCATCTCAGCCACAACCAGCTTTGATCAGATGAAGGAGG
Source organism: Nicotiana undulata (assembly GCA_005239495.1). Taxonomy (NCBI): domain Eukaryota; kingdom Viridiplantae; phylum Streptophyta; class Magnoliopsida; order Solanales; family Solanaceae; genus Nicotiana; species Nicotiana undulata. The sequence continues at coordinate 32,952 of ML282474.1, read as the reverse complement.
CGATTTACAATACTCTTACATACTTTTTGCGCCGTTAATTTGGATGTTTCAGACAAAATTTTTTTCTGTTTTGATTTTCTTTTTGTGCTTGGACTAGGTCACCAGTCGATGGATGTTTCAAAACTATGAATGCAAAACTCTCTGCTTTTATCAATCATCTTTTGGTTTGCATTCCCTCTTTGTTGATGTCAAAAAGGGGGAGAAAAGAATATGTATGTAATAACACAGGTACAACTATTCGAGACAAGTCGACTCTAGAGAAATTGCAAGCTAGGCATACAGATCAAGTCGAGTAAAGCAATTTTTGAGGGGGAGCACGATCTAAATCGACTATAGCAACTATTGAGGGGGAGCAGAACCGGTTGACTATCATATACAGGGAAGTCAACTAATGTTTATACATATATTATTTTGTCACCATTAAAAAGGGGGAGATTGTTATAATCTGATTTTAATGATGCAAATAATATATGTGTTGTGTGTAGGTACCTCTCGAGAATGAAAGAACAAGATCACTGGAGAATCCAAAATCGAGGATATTGCAGAAGAATAAATGAAGTAGACTGAATCTAGTACGATCCTTATGGTATCCAAAACTAAGGAAACAAATAAAGGCTGACGGAGTAGACTGCGAAATGAATAAGGGAATCAAGAAATCAACGACCCCAAGAATATCTCACGCGGATGATTCTCGAAAGCCTAAGATCCTAGGAGGATCTCAGCGCCATCTAAGGAAGCATCCAACGTATCTCTGTCTGCCCTAGATGTTGCGGAGCATCTTTATTCTTGGAAATAATCAATCTCTTTCCAAGGATCAAATCTCTTAGGTTGGAAGCGTCACTTTATCAGTCAGAGCTTACTCATATATATACACTCTCTTGTACATTAGGAAGATATACTTTGATCGAACCAATTACCCTCTCTTTGTTCTACTACATACAAACATTGTAGCTCATAACAGATCTGTTGTGTAATAAGTTAGAGAAGAAAGAGAGAAAACCACTGGTGAGGCATTGTATCAAAAAAAATCGAGAGTTACTGAAAGATAGCCATAGGTGTAAACTACACCATCTTTGTATTCTCGAAGAACAACATTCACTGAAAGAGAATACCCTTGCAACCCAAGGGGACTGGACAAGGATTCACATTGAATCCGAACCAGTATAAAAATTATGGTATCTTTAATTCCTGTACTTTTATTACCGTATTTACTTTCTATTGTGTTATTACTTCGCATATATTTCTAGTCGACTAATTACATAACCAGTCAACTAGTTAAATAAATAAAAATAGTCAATTCACCACCCTCTTGCACTTTCAGAGTCTAGAGGCAAAAGCATTGCGGACTTGGATTTTGCCTGGTTTGAGGTAAGTAATGCTTCCAAACTTGGTTCTAAGGATTCAAAACCTCGAACTATATGCTATATTACAATTAAGGTGACTCACATTCCAAGTGACGGGCGTGCACCGTGCGATTTTTGACCTGGTTCATCCCATAGGCACCGTTTAGTAGTTCTTTATGGATTGATATTTGTGCTTCTATCAATGTGGTTAATGTGAACACGCTTGAAATCATGCTAAGTACTATGTTAAGGCTTCACGCCGATACTGTCGAGACCCGAGTGGTCATTTATTGTTGCCATCTCATGTGGTTCATTGATGTTATATACTCAGTCCTGTTATAGCATATCATATCATGTCTTAGTCTCGATAATTCTCGATTTTACACATTTTATCATTGATTCGGGATAGTTAGTGAATTTGTGAGCCCATGTGAGAGAGACTGGAGAGTGATGACTGAGTGAGGCCAAGAGCCTGATATTGAGAGACATATATGAGATCGGGATGCACGCCGCAGCATGTTATATTGATTACGCCTGGATCTGGCTTATGATAGCGCTTGGGCTGTAGGAGCCCCTCCGGAGTCTGTAACACACCCCCAGTGAGCGCAGTGATGATATTGAGGGATGAATCTTCCCTGGACATGGATCTTATTCGAGTGTTTGTATTCTGGAGATGAATCTTCTCTGTGGGGCTGGATTGGCCTTCCTCAGTACTGAGTGACTATTGTCACATGTGTATATATTCCGGGATGGATCTTCCCTGGGCCCGAGGGCCATATACACTACTGAGTGGACTTGTATGTGAGAGTGGGAGCACTATGTGCATTTTCATACAGTTGATACTTTGGCATGTATAAGATACTGAGTTATATATGGTTTATTGTTCGTACCTGAACTTATCTTGTTCTTATTATCTGTTAGATAACTGTGAACATGCCTAAATTTCTGTACATTGTTTCTTGTTATATCTACTGAGGTTTAGTTCGTCACTACCTCTCAGCCCATAGTTTGGGCCCATTACTTACTGAGTGGGTGTACTCACGTTACCCCATGTACCTTGTGTGCAGATTCAGGTACTTCGGGACCCGGTAGCGGTTGTTGATCTATTGATAGAGTTTCATTTGGAGTCTTCGAGGTAGCAGTTGGCGATCGCAACCTCGTTTTCTCCTTCTTTATCTCCCCTGTCGTACTTTAATATTTTAGACATTACTATGTCAGTTTTGTATCTCGATATTGTAGTTATAGTAGCTCATGACTCGGTGAAATCAGTGCTAAGACTTATTTTGTTGTGTCTTAATGATTTTCAACTTTTAAATATTTTATAAAATGAGACTTTGCTGCACATATAGTGATCTTTCTGAAAGAAACCTTAAATGAAATGAGATATGTTGCTTGCCTGATTTTACGATAGGCGCCATCACGACTGGGCATTTTGGGGTCGTGACATATATGTAGGAATGCAATGTTATAATATATTGTTTGTTATAAATAGTATTTTATTTACGGTGAATCTCTATATTTTAGAGAGATTTTAGAGTTTTTTACTTTGCGACTAAGTCACCATCGGGTTCTATTCCATTGTATTTAATCCCAAATCAATAAAAATTCTCTTTCTACTTTTCTCTGCATTTTTCTTATTCTTCTTTTATTGTGTTATAACACGTAATCAGCACGAAACTCATACCAATTGAGTAGAAACTTTGGGATACGTGCATGGTGCTCAACTCATACATAATGTTGAGCATAATGATTGTCAATTGTTCCATAAAATTCCCTCAAGAATAAATTATGAATTTAAGGTAAGAATTTTGCCTTATTTTTTCTCTTTTAAACAACGCTTTAAAAGGCGTTTTCCGGGCGAGGTGCACGAAAACGCCACGAGGCAATTGTGTGGAGCGAAAGTCTCAAGAGGCGTACGCCCAACAATTCGGGATGTACGCCCGGGCGTTTGAGACGCATTTTTTAGCCTGTTGTAAGCCCTAGAAACTTTTTCAAATTAAAACAAATTTATTGAATAAGTCCTTCATATAATACCCAATTTCTTAAATTTTAGCTTGATAATTACTCGAAAGTTTTAAAAAGGAACTTAAATGTATTAAATTTAGAAACCAAGACATTTTTTATTGATTGAAGTCCTAATTCATGGTCTTTCCCAATTCTTTATCTTTTCCGCTAGTCTGCTAATATCTCCTAAACGAAACAAATATTTAATTTTTTTGACAAATACAAAGATAACTGTATTCCCCTTCATAGCAGCAAGTTCAAAGTTCAAATTGCAGGTTAGTCTTCCTTTTTGTTCCTCCATGTGGAGAACTTTATTCTTTTCGACTCAAGTTACTCGTGCTTCTAAGTAGCGTATAATAGATTGTTTTGACTAGCTTTTTGTGAGGATATATATATATATATATATATTTATAATTTTCTTTAATTATTATGCAATTTTACATGTTTCTAAATATTTATTGAATTATATTATTTCATAAAATATTAAAAATTAAATACATATGGAGCTTAAAACCCGTGCGTCGGGGTTTACGCCTCGTTGAGGCATATGTAAGATGTCTCGCTTTACGACCAAGCCTTTTAAAACAGCTTTTAAATTCTTGACATTCTATCATTTGATTTTAAATATAAGCAAATACAATAAAATATGATCATAACTCTAATAGAGTTTCTAAGATTATAACCACCTGAAGTGGTAAACTTTCTATGTCTTGCTATGATCAAATTCATGTATAATTGTGGGCAAAAGAAGTGGAAATCCATCCCATTGAATTTGCTTAATTCTCATTCCCTCAAGAGAATATGGTATAAATATGTAATAAGTCTGAAAGAAGACAAAATTATTATCGTGAAGGTATATATGGATGTGGACGTGGCAATAGACAAAATTATAATCGTCATCATTGTGGTAATGAGAATAATAAGGATTCTCACAATAATCCTTCACTTTGTGAAAGTAATGTTTGTCATCGATTTGACATGAGATTTTGTAAAGAATATATAGATTATTATGGTCCATTCATGATTTGAATGTGACAACGTGTGATTTATGAGTACATATTCATTCTTGAAAGAATATGAATGTGCTAGTGGTAGTGATGTGATGACCTGATAGGTCATTTTATGTTTTATAACCGAATGTTGCGCTATGAAGCCTTAAATACCTCATTTTAGCCTTTCTCAATTTTCGTGCGCAGTTCGGGCGTCTTTCCGGAAAGCTTTTATGTTAAAAATTGAGAAAAATATGAAATTTTTGCCTTAAAATCCATTTGAGTTGGCTTCGGTCAACATTTTGAGAAACCAGACCCAGATTCATATTTTGACGGTCTCGGTGGGTCCGTATCGTGATTTGGGACTTGGGCGTAAGCTCAGAATCAAATTTGGAAGTCCCTAACCCGAGTTATCGCACTTTGTAGAAATTTGAAAGTTAAAGGCTTAGTGATTTTGAAATGTTTGACCAATGTTTGACCTTTTGGATATCAAGTTCGTATTTTTGTTCTGAAGCTCGGTATAGGTCCAATACTATATTTATGACTTGTCTGTCAAATTTGGTGAGAAACGAAGTTGGTTTGACGTGACTCGGACGTCCGATTGCGAAAATAGAAGTTTCAATATTTTCTTGAAAACTTCATTTGATTTGATGCCAAATTCGTAGTTTTAGGTGTTATTTTGGAGATTTTATTGCGCAAGCAAGTTTGTATGATATTTTTAGACTTGTATGCAAAGTTGGTTTTGAGACCCGAGGGCTCGGGTGAGTTTCGGATAGGCTACGGAGTGAAATGGACTTAGAAAGCAAAGCTGATGCATTTTTGTTACTGGTGTCTATTTCAGATCTCGCATTTGCGAGACCTGGCTCGCATTTGCAAAGAGTCCATCACATTTGCGAGCCAGGGCAAGTCAGGGGGTACTCACATTTGCGTGGCTAAAGTTCGCATTTGCGAACTTGTCTATTCCACTTTTGCGAAGGCAGAGTCGCATTTGCGAACTTGTCTATTCCACTTTTGCGAAGGCAGAGTCGCATTTGCGACTTAATAGTGTTTTGAGAATCTTCGCATTTGCGAAGGAAGGGCTACATTTGCGAGGGTTGTAGGGTTCGTATTTGCGGCTGTTTTATCACATTTGTGATCATTGGGATTTCTGAAGGAGTTCGCAATTGCGGCCTCTTTCTCGCAATTGCGAACATGATATCGCAATTGCGACATCTGCAGCTGGGTAAAACTTGACTTAGACGGGATTTTTGCTCATTCTTCAAATTTTTCAACACAAGAAACCCTAGAGGCAATTTTTCAAAGAACATTTCTTTCCCAAATCATTGGTAAGTGATTATAAACTAGTTTCTTTCAATCTTTCACGACATTTTTTAAGATTTCAACCTAAAATCTTGTGTTTACATGGTGGAATTGGGGGTTTTGGGTAGAATTAGGTATTTTTATAAATTGAGAATTTAGACCTCAAATTGAGGTCGGATACCAAAACAAATCATAACCGGGCTCGGGGGTGAATGGGTAATCGGATTTTGGTCCAAACTTTGGGATTGGACCAAGCGGGCCCGGGGTTGACTTTTTAATTAATGACCTAAATTGAATCTTTTGCAATCGTGGGTAGTTCCTAAGGATTAATTTTAATCGATTGGTTGGTAATTTGCTAAATTCTATTGGTTCAAAGACTTGTTTGAGAGGCAAAGCTGTGATTGAGCTTTGAGTGGACCTTTTGGAGCGAGGTTAGTGTCGTGACTAACCTTGACTTGAGAGATTAGGACTTGTTTGTCTTTTTGCTACATGTTTAGATGTTGGGTACAATGTATATGTGAGGTGACGAGTACTTATGCGTTGTTGTCGGGTTTAAGCATGTGGGTGGGGTTGTTCCTTGTAGTTTATTGCTTACTTTGATCTTGTTGTCTAGGGGTGTTCATGGTTCAGTTTGGATCGATTTTTCCCTATAAAGAAACCAAACCAAGTAAGTCGGTTCTTAAAATGCTGGAACTAAACCAAACCAATTAAGTCGTTTTTTTAGAGATTCGTTTTTTGTCGGTTTTTTGGGTTTTCGGTTTTTTCGGTTGTTTATCGGTTTTTTCTTAAATATGAGACATACACTACCAAACACATATTCTCGGCGACTACATTTTCAACGTAACACTAACAAACCAATTGTTCTTTGAGAAATCTATCATTACCATGATATATTGATGATAAATGAATCAAATAGTGATGAATAATTTAAGTCAATTAAAAGTCGATTATTTTGAACATGAAATAATTCTTGTACTTAGTAAAAGCAAACTACCAATCAAACTAGAATGTAAAGGCAAAAAATTAGATTATTTTAATAGCAAAGAACTAGACTTATAATACAAATGACTAATATGTACCATAATATTTTAGAAACTTTATATAAAAATATACATATATATATATAGGTGTAATAACAAATTTAAATAGCTACTTCTATAGTTGGTTTGGTTCGATTTTTTCGGTTATTTTTTTATTAAAACCAAAACCAAACCAAACTTTGATCGATTTTTGAAATTCAAAACCAAAATCAAACCAAACCTAAAAAGTATCGGGTTTTTTTTTTGGTCGGTTTGGTTTGGTTTTTCGGATTTTTTTGAACACCCCTATTGTTGTCCATGCTTAGACTAGTTACTTACTAAATTGATCATTCTTATCGTGTTTACGGGCTTTTGTGATAATTGAGTATTGATTCCAAAGTTGAGATTGGTATTATGGAACCATTGTTGAAGTAAGGCTTGTTATTGTTGATTTTATCCACTATCAGCTAGAATTGTTAGTTTTTGTTTTCCATACATCCCTTTTAAATTAATGGTATTAGAGGTCAAAGTCCCTGATAATGCATTAAGACTTATGCCCTTATCAATTATCCCCTCTTGACCATTTTCAGCTTCTTCTATTTCTTCCATCCCTTGATTTTCCTCTATTGTATCTTGGTCACTAGTACCATGCAAGGTATTCAACTGCTTATCCTTGCATTGATGACATGGGAAGTACTTCTATCCACATCTATAGCACTCTCCCCTGACCTACTTTGCTTCAAACAACTTGTTACCAGAGATGATAGCGTTCTCTTTTTGTGTATTCCCAGATGCTCTACGTCCTTATGCCATATTGTATCAATTTTACTGAGTTGATTATCTTCCTCCACTCTTTTTGTTCTTCCTACTTACTCAATCCAGTAATTCTTCCTTATGTTTAGACTTTTTAACAGCTTGACTTAGGGAAAAAGGGTCAAGCATTTAAATATATGCCTGATTTATTCCTTAAGTCCTTCAATGAAAAATCCTAGAAAGAATTCTTCAGGAATGGTTGGGTGTTTGATTAATACCCAAGCCTTCAAATCTTCAAACGTCTCCAAATATTCATTCACAGTTCACCTTTGCTCAATTCTTTGAAACTTCTCCAGTAGGTTTAAATTACAATTATCATAATCACTAAATCTTTTACAGATTTCATCAACAAAATCATGACATCTCGCCATACCTCTACTCAATTAACATGAAAAATACCAAGAATCCCCCCAAGTACTGCAGTATCTAACTTTTGTTGTGGTTCAATTATACAATTATATTTGAAATACCTTTTACATTTTCGCAGCCAAGATCTGGGATCCCCATCTTCAAAGTAAGGACAATCCACCTTAGCAGCAGTACTGTTCGAGTAGAATTTACCAACAGAATTCTCTTGTGGTTCCATCATCCTCATTCTGTTGCTCACTCCATCCAAATGGTGAACCTCAGTTGGAGCACTACCCAAGCTTTCATCCTTGTTCACAGACAATTTTTCCATTATTACATCCAATTTGTAGTTTAGATCATCTATTTTGGAATCAATAGATTCTAATTTTTTATTTGTTTCCTCCATGTAACTATGCAACTGGGTCTCCAGTTTTTGACTTTTTCCTATGTGGCCTTTGCTCGAGTTTCTGGAACTGTCATGGTGCCAGGATTCAGTTGTGATACCAATTATAACATACTAGAATTTGTAATCGAGATTAAGAAGAAGATAATGGGAAAAAAATAGGATTTCTTTATTGATTGTAATAGAATTGGGATACAGTAATGTTTCTTCTACAATGAAAGCTACATTACTCCATGAGTCTGAAAGAAAAAGAAGAGAAGGAAGTTAGAGGTGAGAAGAAAAGAGAGAAATCAGTTAGGATGTTGTAACTGAATTTACCGAAAATTGCCTACCGCTTCATTTTAACTTCAGCCTATTAACAAGCTCGTCACTAAGGTGCTTGTGGGCTGAATTGTAGTTGGGCCTACTCTAATCTGGTGGCCTAATAACACTAATACTAAAATAGGGGGAAGTACACGGTTAGCCACTAATAACACATGTATTTACTTGTAAGCCACTGTTTAAAATGTCTTTAGTCTTTAGCCACTGCTTTAATAAATTTTAACTGCCTTGTAACTCTAAGTTCAGGACTACATGTCCTAAACTTTTGAACTTGTAACTCTAAGTTCAGGACTACATGTCCTAAACTTTTGAACTTAACTTCAGGACTTCAGGACTACATGTCCTTAACTTTTAAACTTAACTTCAGGACTACATGTCCTTAACTTTTGAACTTAACTTCAGGACTTCAGGACTACATGTCCTTAACTTTTGAACTTAACTTCAGGACTACATGTCATTAACTTTTGAACTTAACTTCAGGACTATATATCCTTAACTTTTGAACTTGGAACTCTAAGTTCAGGACTTCAGGACTATATGTCCTTAACTTTTGAACTTGGAACTAAAACCAAACAAAAATAGGAAAACTATCCCATATAAATAAACAACATGGGTTAAAACAGAGTTCGTTGTGACTTGCAGCCTACTCTGTTCTCTCACATTCTTCTATCCAAACAAAAGCCTAAAATAATACCAAATTTCATCTCATGGATTAGGTTCGTGGTGAAGCTATTGGTCAAGGAAGTTTTGGAAAAGTCAGTTTTGCAATACCGACAAAGCAGAGTACTCAAATTCTTCCATTGATTGTAGTAAAGTTATCTTGGGCTTCCCACTCTGCTACCCTCAGAAGAAAAGCGTATTTCCGTTTGGGAAGGAATGTGTAACACTGTCTTTTCATATTAATTTTAATAGATTAGTGGTTATTTTTGCTCAGCATTAAAAATACTGGATAAAAAGTAAATATCACTATAAAAAGTGACTATCCCACACAATTTTTACTACTAAAATGACGCGTGAATTTTTGAACCCAAAATCTTACGTAGACCTGAATGTACTTCTAATACAAAAGTTCAGGACCATTTTAAGACCTTTTCCACTTAGAATATTTGTTCACGTTTATAGGTTTCAATCTCAAACCAAAGCCTATAATAAATTTGAAGAGTTAACCTAAATAACCACCTACCAACACAGAAAATATATGACATATGTATAATTCATGCATAATATAATAATAATTGTGTATAATTAATATATAATTATATACACTGGCTAAGAAAAGTGATTGTTGAATGGGAGAAATTCAAAAATATCCACGGTTTCAAAAGTAATCGAATTTTAGCAACTTTTCATGTAAAGATAAATTTGAACGAAAACACTGTTCAAAATTCGGAATATACTTCAGCATAATATATTGTAATTTTAGTATAATATATGGAACTCCAGTATTACTGGAGTTCCAGCATAAGTATATTGGAACTCCACCGGTCCAGCATAATATGCTAGAAGTTCATACACAGGTGTTCCAATCTCCAGTATATTATGCTGGAACTTTCCGCGTGTTGGAGATCCAGCATAATATGTTGGAACTTCGTACACATGTGCACCGATCTCTAGTATATTATGCTGGAACTTTCCGTGTTGCAGCAAAATAGTGGCTATTTTTTAATTACTTTACAAATGCTGGCTATTTTTGAATGACCAGTCCGAAAACTGGCTAGCCCGTGCTATTTTTACCCATTTGAATATGATCAACTATTTGCACAAAGATTCCCAATTTTATGCATTGGACATGCTACATGGGCCTATCGATCCCGTTAAATGGGGAGAAATTAAAAAATAACCAGATTTACAAGTGGTCATTCAAAAATAGCCACACTTTCAAAAGTAATCGAAATTTAGTTACTTTTCATGTAAAGATAAATCTAAACGAAAATACTGTTCAAAATCGGAAAAATACTCCAGCAAATTATAGTGGAGTTCCAGCATAAGTATACTGGAACTCAAGCATAGTATAATGGAGTTCCATCGTAAATATACTAGAACTCCAACATAATATACTGGAGTTCCAGCATAAGTATATTAAAACTCCAGCATACTATACTGGAGTTCCAGCAAAGTATACCGGTCCAGTATAATATGCTGAAAATTCATACTCATGTGCTTGAATCTCCAGTATATTATACTGGAACTTTCCGTGTGTTGGATTTATGTTGGAGGTTCATACACATGTGCACCGAACTCCAGTATATTATGCTGGACTGGTTTCTGTTGCAGCAAAATAGTGGTTATTTTTCAATGACTTGACAAACGCTGACTATTTTTGAATGGCCAATTTGAAAACTAGCTAGCCCGTGCTATTTTTACCGTTAAATGTGCTCGGTACATCAAATTTGGGCTGCTTAGATTTCAGCCCAAATTCATTAACCCGTCCAAAGTTTAACCCGAATCTATCCCATCCATAGGTGGGTAGTCACTTTCTCCTTTTAACAAACAGTAGCTTTCTTTCTTCTCTCTCCCATTTTCATCATCTTCTTCTTCTATTAAAAGGATACCCCAGCAGATCCATTTCTCTTTGTTCTAACAAGGAAGAAGAAAAAATGGAAGCGTTTTACTTTCTGGTATTTGGGGCATTGAGTGCAGTAGTAGCTGCATTGGAGCTGAGCAAAACCAGCAAAGATCGTGTTACAACCTCACCTGCTTTCAATTCTTTCAAGAACAATTACATCCTTGTCTATTCTCTCATGATGGGTATCTTCCTTTTTTCTTTTTCTTTTTCTTTTTTTTCATATATAATGCATTACCCTATTTTGAAATTCTTTTATAAGCAATTACATTCTTGTATATTCATTCATGGTGGGTGCGATTTTTTTTCTTTATTTTTTGTTTAAATCAATATAATGCATTATCCACTTGTAAAAATTTATAGGTCTTGAGGCTTTTGATTTGATAATTTCCATTAAAGATTGCATCTTTTTGTTTTTGATCCAACCATTCAATGTGATAATGTAGTTTGTTTTCTTGAATTCTTCCTTTGTCAAAATTTCAATCATGGTTATGATAGCTTGAGTTAGGCATCTGTTTGTGGTTACAGTCTTTTTTCGGGTCCTTTTCACCAATTCATCATGGGATGTGCGAGATCATAGCTGGTGAACCAAGTCTAGTATTTAAGTGAAGAAGAATAGAGAGACGGACCCAAACAACAGATTTTGGGGTTATCAAAAGCATATAAATATGTATACATATCATTTATTAATGGTGTAAACTCCATGGCGGGGGCAGGAATCCTAACTATGGGATTCAAAAAAATATCTGCAAAAATGCTATACCTAGAAGCTTCCCTTGTGTAAAGAGGATTCAACTGTGTATATATAGAAAGAGATAATATTTACCTAACTTGCACGGTGTAATATCAAGACGAATAGGATTCAATTGAACAACCCCCCCCC
>ML282474.1:0-20730 GCA_005239495.1 Nicotiana undulata | reverse complement strand
CGTAAACAGAAAGTTATTGGTATATGGAGAATGGTACATACAAAATTACTTGGGGAAAATATATAAGCAAATCTTGGCTGCGTAGCTCTCAGGGAGAATTGAATACATAACTCTAAGGTTATGATACCTCAGTGCACTTATTTCATGCTTCTTGAACAACCATATTTCGTTTAGATTTTATTTGTAGTCGTTTGCTTTTTAGTTTTTTTGAAATTTACTCTTGGGTTCTTAACTTTACAATTTCCCATATTGGTCAAATAAACCATGATTGTAGGTGCTTTACTATGACTTCCAAGTATGGCTTGTCTCATATCTTATGAAATTTGTATTAGTTGTTTCTACTATTTTCTGAAGTTAGGTAAAAGAGAATGAAATTATGTTAGTTTGTAAAAAAGTGTGCTGATAATTTTCTATGGGGCAAAGGGTAATTTTGATTCTTAATCCATACTCCATAGCAAACATGCTTTAAAGATTAGCATTTATAAAACTGCACTAACACAAGAGAGATTGTTTGTGGAACACTTAAGAATCCACTTTACAACCTTTAAATCGATTAGCTTGTGCTGAATTTGGCACAAAAGATGAGACTAGTGGTTCAAAGCACACATGATCTTAAATTGGAGAACCAGTCTCTCTAAGAAGAAAGGGAATGAATAAATGAACTTTCTCTTGAGTATAATGAAGGTCGTATAAAAGCTTTAATTTTGTAAAAAGAAAGAAATTATCAATATAGTAATTGCTTGGTTTTGAATCTTATTGATACAAGCTACCACATGGACATTAAGCTTGGTGAATAACGAGTTTCTCCTATTTTTCCATAATGGCATCATGATTGTTAGATGTGTGGGTATGTATGTGTTTGCTTATCTTTATATCATGCCTCTGTCTATACATGTATACTGTTGATCATGCAGAGACTGCAATTTCTAGCCCCTTAAGTTACTGAGATCCTTTTTCTGGCCATAGCTGGTGATTGGCTGCAGGGTCCGTATGTCTACTACCTTTACACAACATATGGATATGGGAAGGGTGAGATTGGCCATCTCTTTATTGCTGGCTTTGGATCTTCCATGCTGTTTGGGACAATTGTTGGATCCTTGGCAGACAAACAGTATGCCCACTATATTTTGTTAGTTGAATGCTTTTCTTTTTAATTTTGAGCATTACAATCACACTCAAATTTTTTCTAGGGGCCGAAAGCGGGCCTGTGTCACATACTGCATCACTTACATTTTGAGCTGTATCACCAAACATTCTCCTCAGTACAAAATTTTGATGTTGGGCCGTATCTTAGGAGGAATTGCCACCTCTCTCCTATTCTCAGCCTTTGAGTCTTGGCTTGTCGCAGAGCATAATAAGGTGCTTAAATTCTTTTATGATGACTTGCCTTGGTGTTCCTTTAAGATCCCTGCCAACGATTGGACTGATTCCACTATCAATTATTATTCATTTTTTGGGGTTAGAAAGTTATTATTTGTAAGAATTTTTAGTTTCATTCTTCAGTAATAAAGCAGCAAACTATTCTTTCTTAAGTATACATTATACATCAAAAGGCCATCTACAACTAAGAATGTGTATCCTTAGTTCACTCATATCTGATGGTGGTATCATGTTCTCTGGTGTATTCCTCTTTCAATGAATTTGATTTTGTATCTTATCTTGCAGAGGGGTTTTGATCAACAATGGCTATCATTAACATTCTCAAAAGCAATATTTCTTGGCAATGGTCTTGTGGCTATTTTGTCCGGGCTATTTGGAAATGTTCTTGTGGACACACTAAATCTGGGTCCTGTTTCTCCTTTTGATGCCGCTTCATGCTTCCTTGCTATTGGTATGATCATTATACTGTCATCTTGGACTGAGAATTTTGGTGACCCTTCAGAAAGCAAAGACTTACTTACCCAATTCAAGGGTGCTGCTGTGGCAATTGCTTCTGGTAATTTTCAAATTTTAGCTTTGCTCCCTTCTTCTGACCTTATTTCATCTCTGCGGACAAGTATATCATAGGATGCTTTAGTAAAAGATAGAACTGATTATAATGCAATGGAGTGACTTTTTTATTCTTTCTTGACTTAGTTTTAGTGGTGCAAATTTCAATTCAATCCAACTTTTTCAAACTATCTGACGCATCTGCAGTAGGTTACAATCTTATTCTACTTGTGTTATTCGACGGTTTTCTAACAAAGATAGTACAGTTGGAAAAGCTTTTTTGCCTTGTAGTATATTTGTGAAGCTTCTCTAACAGTTCTTCTCTTATGTAATCAGATGAGAAAATTGCACTGTTGGGTGCTATACAGTCACTATTCGAAGGTTCGATGTATACTTTCGTATTCCTGTGGACTCCTGCTCTGAGCCCTAATTCAGAGGAGATTCCTCATGGCTTCATCTTTGCAACTTTCATGTTGTCTTCAATGTTGGGCAGCTCCCTTGCATCTCGATTACTGGCTCGCTCATCTCTCAAAGTTGAGAGCTATATGCAGATTGTTTTTGCTGTATCTGCTGTCTGTCTCTGTATCCCTGTCTTCACAAGTGTAAGAAAGAATCCTAGGGGTTGCTTTTGTTAAACATAACTGCAGATGTCATAATTCTATTTTTTCTCACTAACTCCACTACTTCCTTTTCACTTTAAACAGTTCTTGGTGACACCTGCTAATGAAAAAGGTGGAGGCATTTCTTTTTCTGGCTGCATTCAGCTTCTTGGATTTTGTGCATTTGAGGCTTGTGTTGGAATATTTTGGCCTTCTATAATGAAAATGAGGTCTCAGTACATTCCTGAGGAGGCTAGGAGCACAATCATGAACTTTTTCCGCATTCCTCTCAATATCTTTGTATGCGTTGTGTTGTACAACGTGAGTTTTCTTTCCAATCTAATGGTTACACCAACCTAAGTAATGTTGTACCGTTAACTTATGATTGTACTTATATATATATTATGTAATCGCAGGGTAGCTCTAAGAAGAAAAGATACTAGTTTATACCTTGAGTTGTGGCAGGCAGTGCTAAGTAACAAAGGCACACACTATATTTCTTTTCTTCTTCTTTTTTTCAAGGCACACACTATATGTGATGTATATCCTCCCTCTTAGAACACCCTCAGAGTTATTTATTTTGATTGCTACTAGAAATTTAGAGTATAGATTTTGATTCCTTTAATTTCACAGTGACCTGCGGGATAAAAGAAATTGCTTTTTATATGATTACTAATCCATTTTTCTTTTATTCAGGTTGACGCATTTCCAATAACTGTTATGTTTGGCATGTGCTCGATTTTCCTCTTTCTGGCATCATTCTTGCAGAAACGCCTCTCTGTTATTGCTGAAAAGTCAAGTAAGAATAGCTTCCAATTGTCTTTATAGTTCTTATAGCGCAACGAATGATTCATCACTGTAGATATGAGATTATGTGAAAGATTGTTAACTCTGTTATAGTAATATTGATTTTTGGGCCAATGTTCCTTGTCTTCATCAAAAACGATAACACTCATTTTAGTAGGTCAGATCTGTGTCCCAAGGGTTGTTGAAGGGTTAACATTTTGGTAGTTGACACAGAAATAAGATTTATCGTCGGTTGATGCATTTGCAGAACCTCAAGATTGGGCAACACACAAGGAGAGAGAAATGGAAACCGCGCCCCTAAATGCCTAAGTTGATGCAAGTCGCTGGACGCATTAATTCAGCGAGGTTATGCAGAACAACTATCAGTTTTCTGTACAAAAAATCAGTGAGTAAATCGAATGCTGCTTATGAACTACTACACCAGTGGTTCTTATTCGTCAGAAGGATATGGAGAAGTTACCTTCCTGAGCTCATGCAACAAGGATATGAGAATAGGGGTATCCTTCTATCAATATATGATAGCTGATGCAGGATTGATACACTACTACATTGCATGTTTTTCTGTTAATGTAAAAGCATATTTTCAATTTTTGGTTTTTTCTTTAATTCATTTATAAATATGTCTATGATATGTAGAAAAGAAGGGTTTCACAAGGTTTGTCTAAAAATGGAATCTCAGTGTGTGTTTTTTTTTGGGTTCTTGTGTTGACTGAATAGATTAAATGGAGTGATATGAATAATAAAGATTTATACCATTGACATTAACTTACAGCTTGTTTGGACGGTTGTTACTTGTTACCCATTATATCTTATTGTATTGTTTTTTCAGAACAATGTTTGTTTTGATTGTTTAGTTAAAATTGGTTGTAGTGTATTGTTAAATCCATTGTTTCGGAACAATGAAAAGTCTCATTTTTTGAAACAACCGATTTGGTGTGATGGGATTGTTTCCTATTTTCTTTCTAATTATGCCATAACTTGTTACTTTATAATTCTATTTTATTTTAAATAATAGCAAAGTCTCTTTCTCATATAATTCTACAATAGAATTCTACGTGAAGTCTAATAACCTATATAAATTCTCAAAGACAACCTCCCAAATATAACCTATATAATAATCTACTTACGCGAAAAACTCGTTTTGTTTTTCTGCTACTTATCCATACTCTTCAGGTAAAGGTTTTGTTTTACTTTTGTCTGAATGGAGTCTACTTAATATATTTTTAAAATTTGTATTATTATGATCTAATTAGGAATATAGTGTTCTTATTATTATTTTTAATATTACTAACTTGTTCAACTAATTTCGATAGAATTTGCATGAATTTAATTGCTTAATTTATATATGACATAATTAGTGATAAATTAGTAGAACAATGTTTTCTTAAATAATTCTTATGTGTAATTCTTGATAAATTAAATATTTAAAATAATTGACGGTATTTAAGTAAACTTATCAGTTACAATACAGTCAAACCAAACAGCAAAATGTTATTTAATAACAACAAACAATACAATCTATCCAAACATTATATTCATAAAACGATAAAATACAATATATTATAAAACAACGGGGAACAATGATCCAAACAAAGTATTACTTGAGATTGAAACGTTGTTATTGTTAACAGCAACAAAATCACAAAAAGAAAAAATTAAGTGAAATAAATAATGGCAAGGCACATGGTGACATGTTGTATAAACTAAAATAATATGCAAACTGAGGAACCATTTCCTGCTCTAGTCCTTTCCATTCCCATGTTAAGCTGCATCCAGTGTTTCTTTATCCAACTGTCCATGTGCTATTGTTATTCAAATAATTGACCCTACCCCAACTCCACACTTTGTTCTTTTGCCTGTGAACCCTCTTTTGCCCTTGACAGCAAACAGCTTTCTTCTAGGTAATTATGCTATTTTGGAATAAGACAAAGGGCATTCTAGTAACTCTGCTAATGTCTTGTTTGCTATGCCAGTCAGTGAAATAGGTGCTAAATTGTGTGTATTTTACACACTCAATTTTGTCAAAAGGGAAACAAAGAGTGAAGAGAGACACAGTCATGGCTACTCTTAAAATTCCAAGAAAGTACCATTACATTCTCTTTCAGTTCTTTCTGTTGATACAAACCAAAGTATTGTGTTATCAGTACAAAGTTGGAGATTTAAGTGGTTGGAATGTACCCTCTTCTGCAAATAAAGATGTCTATACCAAATGGTCCAAGAATCATGTCTTCAAAATTGGAGATTCAATCAGTAAGCTTCCCATTTCTTGCTTACATCTTCAAGATTTTCCCATTCTTACATACCCTTTAATAAAATAATCAACCCCATCAATCTGGTTGTTGAATTAATCTTTCTACTTTTTTTTTTCTTTTTCTTTTTTGCAGTGTTTTTGTACCCACCAAGTGAGGATTCAGTAATACAAGTGACGAAAGCGAATTACAATAGTTGCAACCTTAAAAATCCAATCTTGTACATGAACAATGGGAATTCTCTATTCAATATTACAAGACCTGGGGAATTTTACTTCACAAGTGGAACAGAAGGACACTGTGAAAAGTTACAGAAACTTCATATTTCAATACCAGGAGGAAATGGAACAACTTATGAAGAAGATTCACCTGCTTTTGCTCCATCTGCAGATTCACCTGCTTACCCTACTGTTTTTGGCTCAATTCCTGTCCAGTCTGCTAATCAATCATCTTCTGGGAAATTGCATATCTCTATTTTTGCTGCCATTGGATCACTGTTTCTCTCGCTCCTTCTAGGAAGCACCATTTTTTAGAGAAATAATATACTACATTGGGAAGAGCACGTTTTATTCATATTTTTTTGTTGTATTGAGCCATTCTATTTACTTTGTATGTTGTGAAAAGTTCGTTCATGATGATGATTTTATTGGGGGAGCTTTCCCCTTGAGCAAAATTATTGAGTTTCTTGTACTATAGTCAACATTTGTGTCTCATCAATCTCATTCTTTTTAGACATCTCAGGGAATAATTCTCTCTCCTGCTTTTTCGGTTTCATTAAATTTTTTTTTCCTTTGTGTTGGTTATCATAATTTTTAAATCTATGCCCCAGTATATATGGAAAAGGAAAAGGGGAACAAAGTAGAAGCTATGAATAACGGTAAACAATCAAGGCCATCTAAGAAAAAGTTAAGTTAATTCTGGACAGTAAGGTTCGAGCTAATAAAAGAAAAAATAAAGGAGAACAATAGGAAGTACAAATTTAAAAATTTGAGCAAAATCTCATAACTATCGGCAGCTGTTTGGCGCATTACGCTCCTGTTATGTACGAAATTTGAAGAAGGGTCAAACCACACGGATCTATTATAATTTATGCACAGCTTTACCCTATAACTGGTTTTTTTCTCTTTCATTTTTCCTATATTTCTGTGTCACCCCAGAGAAAAATTAATGTATATCTATGTGAGAGATAATAGTTGGATGGTGGTGCAAGGCTATAGCTCCAAAAGGACAAACACCCCCACGAGACAATCCAATAACCATCATAGCACTGTTCTTTGAGCATTTCAAGACTTGCCTCTTTTAACATTTTCTGAGAAAAGAAAAGCATATCACAAGTTTAATAGTAACTCAAAAAGACAAGATTTGGTGCCCAATATTACAATTATAATGTTATTGTAGCATATGCATGCTAGCTGTAGCCTACCAATTCGCCGACAACACTTTGCGCTTTCCTCGTGAAAAGACACCAAGGGACTGTTGAATTGAAAATATTTATTAAACCCACAAGATAAGTGATAAAGGATTTAAACTTGGATATATAAATTGACGAAATGTCATTTGCAGTTTGTGTTATAATATGAACAAAAAAATTACATGAGTTGTTTACATAAAATTCCATGACTTTGTTTAGTTAAACAAGATTTAAACAAAACATTAATATATAAAAAATGCAGTTCAAGATCAAAGAAAACAAAAGAAAAATAAAATGATATGAGTATCAAATTGTACACCCAAAATCATATGCCAATTTTTTTTACAATTGAATATTACTCATAAAAATAACTGTTTATATAATTTAATATTGACCCAGTTAAAACTAAGTACTCTGGGTGTAAAGTGTAACCACCAGGAGGTGTTCGGTTGAGTGCTTCCAAGGGAAAATCATACAGAAAAGTGGTAAACTGCAGTAGCCAGAAAAAGACTAGGTGTCTGATCATTCTTGAGCTATGATGTAGATTACACTTGCAACCCAACACTCAGGGCAGCCACTCACTAGGAGCGGACAAAGTCTGCAAAAGGGATATATGCCCTAAAAAGTTGCATGTATATGACACAATTGCCTAATCTTCAGCAAACAACAAACAAGGCACTATTACATTCTATCAACCTATTATGCTTAAGACTGCTGTTAGGCTCTTTTAATTGCAGGCACATTGTGACTCGTCCTGCCACCTGAGAATCTTAATGGAAGTAATACTCCACCCACTGCAAAAAGCTTGTCGGAAACAGGTAGAAATAGGCAGGGCAAAACTACGTGGACTACCAAGTATTACAGGAAAATAACTAGTTCTTGAAACAAAGTTATTAGCTTGCCATCTCCACATCGCTTTTTACTGCTTTTCCTTCAGCTGCACAGGCTGCCTCTGAAGCTGTGGCCTCAGCGAACTGGGTCCCTGCAGTCTTTAGTTCCCCTCCTGAAAATGCATTCCTTATTTGATTAGAATTTGAATCTACTTCCATTGCAGACGCCCTTGGAGGTGATGCAGGTTGCACCTCCACATCTGGATATGCAGCCTTGAACCGCGCCCTAAGCCCTTCATCAACTAATCGTACCCCTTGTAGTTGGTTTCCAAGTGCCATCCACCTGATACATTTATGGATCGTTATATTGAGAATTTATCTTAACTAAGTGCAATGGGAAAATATGATGACACTAAGTCATTTCTCTACGAATGATGTCTAATAATGTTTACTAATTACTCTCTTCACTAACAAAAAACTCTTGAGAATCTTTCTGTTTTTCTCTTTTTTGGGGAGAACATACAAGAGAAGAGAATTAATTAGTATTCCACTAAATATGGGGATATTATCAAGCTTTTATTTTTAAATTAAAAATGAAAAAAAGACTTTCTTCTATTGTACTAGCACTGACCCACAAACCTAATATTTCAAGCAGAGAGGACTAATTTCTGACATCACATATGGTAGGATCATATTCTTATGTTCTAAGATGTGATAGAGAAAGTACTTTAAATCAAGAACATAGATTATCAGTAGAAGTTACAAGCCCAAAACAGTTCCCTCCATATGTGATTGTTCGGGTGCAACATTCTTAAAAACCATGTTTAATAGTCTCAGACTTTCAGTTGAAGAATAGCAAGTAGATCAAGAAATGCATACCCAGCATGAACATTGTGCATCCGAGCAAATAACTCCAACTTTCTTGTCCTTGGACTAATTCTTTCGAGCAAAGGATACATCTAACATGTCAAAGCAAAAGCATAGTTTATGTATAACCCAACAACAGGTCAAAGTATCAAGAAAAAATAAGAATAGATGCTAAAATAGTACTCCCTCCGTCCCAATTTGTTATACGGATTTCAAGAGTCAAACTTCTTAATTTTGACCATGAATTCGAACATAGAATATTAAGGTTTTTTGAAATAAAAATTACATATTTGGAAACTACATAAAAAGTACTATAAGTCACGATAATTAACAATTCGAAATATTCAAAAGGCATATGCAAAAAAATGTGGTCAGAGAAAAAACTCGTTTGGCTCTAGAAATCCGAATTGTTTCAAAAAATTGGGTTTGACTCTTGAAATCCAAATTGTATCAAACAAATTGGGTTTGACTCTTGAAATCCGAACTACATCAAACAAATTGGGTTTGATGGATGGAGTAACATAGAATCACAACCACTAAACTTAACGTAACACTAAGGGTTGGGAAACAAATTATCCTAGGATTAATTATCCCGGGATTAGTTATTATGGGATTGTTATCCAAGGAATAAAAATATCACTACAATCCCGGGATTAGTTATACCGCGATTTTATCCCAGCCAAACGTGGGATAAACTCAACTCAAATTTAATCCCGGCATTAATTATTCCTTATCCCTCGTACCAAACGAGCCCTAAGAGTACAGACATTTTATAAATTAGGCTATTGCATGAACACCAATAAATGTGTCTGCGCTTTGAAACTTTCAGTTTCTAGCTCTTTTTTTCTTTTCCGAAAAGAATAGAAGAATCTAAATTTTTCTCACCTCATCTGGCTTACGACTCGTTTCCCGAACCTCTGCTACTATGACATCAGTATCAATATTCCTGTTTACCTCTGGATTTCCCTTTATTCCAACAAGGCAGTGTTCTTTGCTGTGATTGAGCCAATGCCCTGTCCGACCAGTTCTGATAATTCGCTGAAGTTGATTGGTCTTAACCCAAATGATCTCCTCAACACGTTTGTAACCCCAAAGTTCTAGACTGCAAGAATGGTATCAATGTAATGGAACTTAGCAGTCATAGTTCTTTTATTCACAAAGCAGGAATTACATAACTTTAAAACATAAAACCATATGACGACCTGAGTCTCCAGAGTTCTGTCAACTTCACCACAAACTAGAACAAGTAAAATTTGCTCCAAGGTTAACAACGCAAGCTCCTATGTATTTTTTTAAATAAGCTTCTAGTGCTTGGTTCAATAATTTAATGAAACATTCCGACTTGCCTATTCAGTAATTAACAATTCATAGCTAAGGCTCTCTTTTACAACTGAAATTATTACCGATATATAGCAAACTCTAAGCCCATCATCATGACAGAAACAACTCTTGAACAGATGGTATTGCGACAACACACATAAGTAATACCCAACAAAAAGTTGTTAGTGACTGGTTTTGTGACAATCAACTATGCATCTTCTGATATTTTTTTAATTTTTATAAGGTAACTATGCATCTTATGATATTCTTGGAGACCCGGGTTCAAGTTCTAGAAGAAACAAAATAAACTATGTGATTCCTTCTCATGATCTGCCTAAAATTTGACGGGCTGAGTTACTATCGGTGCTAGTGGGAGGTAGTATGTACACAGCGGAATAGTCGAGGTGGGCGCATACTAGCACGGACACCATCATCATTAAAAAAAGATTTTAAGTTAATGCAGAGATACACTTCAATTTTTTTTATTTTTTTTGCAACACAAACAATTGGAAGAAAGATAAGAAATGCTTTTTTTAGCCTATGCCCTTTGTTATAGGATCTCCATTACTTACATCATTTCAACAACCAAAAAAGCCAAGAATTATGTTATCACGCTAATAGTGATGTTCCACAAGAATGATAGTCAGATCACTCACTAATAATAATGACATTTCACAGAACAAAATATCAAAGGGCCCTCCATGTTATCCAGCGTCATACTACAGATTTTACACATCTAAGTCAAGCTATACCTGTCTACTTTTGTTATCACATAGCAGAGAAGATGTTTTATAGATTGAGAGAGAGGGAAGAACTCTAACCATTCCCGCCCAAGCTCCATGGCACGTCCAGTCACCCAAAGGAATATAAGACCATCAGTTTGCAGTGCAGGGACATTGAGAGTGCGCATTTCATCATCAGCCATTGTCCCATAAGGCAATTCCATATGAATATCCCATGGTGGGTCAGCCATTATAATTCCAAACTGCCCTAAAATATCCACTCTAAATGACCGTATGTCACAATTAATCCATTGTGGTTCACCAAGCTCTACTTCTGAACAGTAATGAGCACGCTGAGGCTTCAAAGGCTTCGGAGGGGGCAAGGTAGCTGCTCCCATCATCAGGGGCGATACATCTGGTGTTGAGTCAAGCTCATAATGGACATATTTGCATGTCTGCCAATTAGATGAGATTAAGTAATCTATTTCCAGCAGATAAAAGCAAATCCTTAGGTAAACAAGTTAGTCATGGAAATTACCTTCATGTGACGGCAAGTATCAAGAAAAGAGCAATCACCTAAGTTGACATCAGTATGCACAGCAATTATTCGCCGAAAATGAACCTAAAATGCATCATAATAAAGTTATCGTATCAATCTGAAATAAAGGTAATGATTAACAAGTGCTTTTAAAAGGGAGAAAACGCAAAAAAACGGCAGGATACATAGAGCTTGAAGCACATGCTTCTTTAAAGGAAGTGCAAAATTTACAGAAAATTAAAAATATCATACATATATGAATTAGTACAATGATAATCAAAATTCCAATAAAATAACTAATTTTGACTTCCAATATGCTACAATGACGATACCAATCCACCTCCTCAAAGTTGAGAATCAAAGAATCCACTATTTCTCGTTGGGTCGATTTCTGTGTCCCCCCCTCATGAGGGAATATACGGTGTATGTTGTTGTTTGTTGTCAATTTCTGTGTCATTGTTTGAATCACACACTTAGCTGAAACCCGTAGCTTCGCCCATGAAGCGACAACCCTTCGCTTAGCCCATGAAGCTACAACCCCTCGCTTCGCATCACTTTAAGTTACATAGCAATGGCTTTTAGTAACATTGTGATTAACACCATCTACAATCTTCATTAATGGTTAGGATTACTATTCTATGTTCGAAACAAATAACAAATTCAGCACTCTAATTGTCATAAGATATTTAAAGCAGTGACATCTAAAATGAGTTGGTCTAACCTTATCACAAGCAATATAGGAACCAGATTGGCGTCGACAATCTTCCTTTGTTAAAGCTGAACAATATTCCTTCACCTGGGAACCACCTTTGCTTTTGAACTGAAATGACATTCATATAAAAAGCCACCAATTAATATGAGATAATGTGCTACAAAAGTTTAGGGAAAGAAACAAGAGATAAGAAAACACGTGCAGCAGAGCAACATAGGAAATTCAATCAATATGGATAAGAGAACCCATTTCAACAAAAAGGCTACAAAACGAAGTCAGGGAGAAGAAGAAATGAATTTGGACACTGCAATTGAAGTAGAAGTATGAAATTGCTGTGACTTAGCAAGTTTCACTTAATTTCATAATGCAATGTACCAAAGAATGCAAATTAATCAGCTCATGATATCTGCGATAACTTTATATTAGAAGTCAGCATCTATTTGTTCAATAAAATTATCAACCAAAGCATATGATGAGATTAAATCGATAAAGGTGGAATATCCAATACCCTTGCAGCGACGGCTGATTCCTTTGCAGTAGGTCGATGAATAAGGTCCAACAACTCCTCCCCGGTTTTCGATTTTTGCATTTCCTTAAAACTTTTTTTATTCAACATATTCTCTAAATCCTTCATGTCATCTTCTTCTGTCCTAGGTTTCAAAGCAATAGAATTTCCTCCTCCTACAAACCCACCATTTGGCCCCATTGGTGGTCTAGGCATCGGAGGCGGAACACCAACACCTCTAGGCATCCCCATCATACCCACCATACCTCTATGCCCACCTCTCGGACCCATATTGCCGGGAAACATAGCTGTCATCCCCTGCATATGTGAATGCTCCCACATTTCACTCATTGCCCTTCCCATTCCCATAAATCCTCCATTATCACTTCCTCTTTTCACCATTTCCTTATTATTATTATTATTATTATTATTATTATTATTATTATTATTATTATTATTATTATTATTATTATTATTATTATTATTATTCCGATTACCCCCACTTACACTACTCCCCTCATTTTGCTTACTTTCGGGCAACTCTTTCAATAACCTAGTCCTATCAATATTCAACACCATAACCCTAGATTTTCCACTAACAACAAAATTCTCCAATTCTACACAAGCATTATCCTCCGCCATTGATTTCAACGCCATTTCCACAGCCATTATTGGCCCCGACTCCCCTCCGAGCTCCCTAATTGCCGCCTTTTCAGCAGCCGTATGCGACTGATCATTCTCTAACTTCCTTAACAAAGTAGACGAATCAATAGCCGTAAACGGCACTCTCTCTAACAAACACACTGCAACCATCGCCCTTACGACGGACGAAGGCCCCCCGCATTCATCAATTACCATTTTATCCCTCTCATAAATGCTTCCAGAAGCTTCCGAAATAGGTTTTGCGTGTGCACCACTGCTAGAATTGGGGTTAATCTTCGGGGGGACGAGTAAATTAGGGTTAGGGTTAGGGATATTAGGGAGGGGGTTGGGTAAAGGGGTAAATGGTTTCCCATTGAAGGACGAAATGGTCTTGAGGGAGAGGTCGAGTGAAGAGACAATGTCGGGAACCAGGGTTTGTAAAGAGGCGATGAGTTCCAATTGAGCATTGTGTAGGGTTTGTATACGGGTTTCGTGTTGTTGCCGGAGCTCCTTCACGGCGGCGATTTCGTCGGTGCCGTCCGAGTGAGTTTCCATTGTTGATATTTCTTTCAATCTTAGCTTCAGATGGCGAGGTTTAATTATCAGTAGGAAGGGTTTCTGTGGAGGGTTGTGGAGGGTTTTTTGCTGATTCTTGTTTTAAAATATTTTAAAGGATAAATTACACTAACCACTCCTATTATATGACTACATAACCTTTATGTTTTTAGATCTAATCTATTCTTCATATATGTTATGAAAATACTACTTACTATATAAATATTAGTTTTAATAATACAATTTCCTTTTTACAAGGGTATTAAGTATTAAGATTTTAAAAATACTTATTTCCACTTTACATGTGTACGGGCGCAAAAGAGTTCAATATGTGCACATATCTTTCATGGAATAACTTAATTTCAATAATCAAATGCTTTTATGCAATTTATCAAATTTGGATTAACGTAATAATTTGATTCCTAATTTTGTACACTTGCGTTTCAAAATGTGTTAATTGTGTGTGTAGCTATAATGACTGAGGTTAAATGAATTAGAAAAGTAAAGGGGAGATATTTCTATATTGGGGGTCTTATGTCAGACACTTGGATGATATGGATAATTGTACATAACGACAGGCTTAATTCATTTGGGTTTTAGTATTAGTGTTGTTGTGCCAGCAGAACAGATTAGAGTGGACCCAATTACAATTCAGCCCACAAGCAGCACAATAAAGAGCTTAATAATACGCCGAAGTTAAGGTGAAGCGGTAGTAATTCCTGGTAAATTCAGTTACAACTTCCTAACTGATTTCTCTCTCTACCTAATTCTCTCTTTTCTTCTCACCTCTAACCTCCTTCTCTTCTTCTTCTTTTAGGTTACCCACGGAGTAATATAGCTTTCATTGTAGAAGAAACATTGTTGTAATCCCAATTCTATTACAATCAATAAAGAAATCATATTTTTCTCATTATCTTCTTCTTAATCTCGATTACAAATTCTAGTATGTTACAATTGGTATCAGAGCTAAATCCTGGCACCATGACAGTTCCATAAACTTGAGCAAAGGCAACATAGGAAAATGTCCAAAAATTGGAGATCCAGTTGCATAGTTACATGGCGGAAACAAATAAAAAATTAGAATCTACTGATTTCAAAATGGATAATCTAAACCACAGATTGGATATAATGATAGAAAAATTATTTGTGAACTAGGATGAAATTTTGGGTAGTGCTTCAGCCGAGGTTCACCATTTTGATGGATCGAGCAGCAGAATGAGGATGATGGAATCACAAGAGAATTTTGCTGGTAAATTCTACTCGACCAGTATTGCTGCTAAGGTGGATTGTCCATACCTTGAAGATGGGGATCCCAGATCTTGGCTGCGAAAATGTGAAAGGTATTTCCATTATAATCGTATAAAACCACAACAAAAGTTAGATAATGTGGTACTTGGGTGGAGTCTTGGTATTTCTCATATTAATTGAGTAGATGTATGGTGAGATGGCCTAATTTTGTTGATGAAATCTGTAAAAGGTTTAATGATTATGATAATAGTAATTTAAACGTACTGGAAAAGTTTAAGAGAATTGAGCAAAGGGGAATTGTGAATGAATATTTGAAGAAGTTTGAAGATTTGAAGGCTTGGGTATTAATCAAACATCCAACCATCCCTGAAGAATTCTTTCTAGGATTCTTCATTGAAGAACTTAAGGAAGAAATCAAACATACGGTTAAAATGCTTGATCTTTTTTCCCTAAGTCAAGCTGTAAAAAAGGCTAAACATAAGGAAGAATTACTGGATTTAGTAAGTAGGAAGAACAAAATGAGTGGAGGAAGACAATCAACTCAGTACAATTGACACAATGGGGCATCAGGGAGTAGAGCATATGGGAATACACAAAAAGAAAATTACTCTAACTCTACCATCTCTGGTAATAGGTTGTAAGGAAGGTCGGGGGAGAATGCTATAGATGTGGATAGAAGTACTTTCCATGTCATCAATGCAAGGATAAGCAGTTGAATGCCTTGCATGGTACTAATGACCAGGATACAATAGAGGAACACCAAGGAATGGAAGAAATAGAAGAAGCTGAAAATGGTCAAGAGGGGATAATTGATGAGGGCATAAGTCTCAATGCATTATCAGGGACTATGACCTCTAATACCATTAAATTGGAAGAAATGTATAGAAAACACAAACTGATAATTCTAGCTGATTGTGGGTGTACCCATAGTTTTGTGGCCAGTAGCTCTGCGAAACAATTGAGGTTTGTGATTAAGGAAGATGCACCTATGAGGGTTACTGCAGCTAATGGTAGTCATTTGATGAGTTATCACTCATGTCCCTCATTCAAATAGAAGATACATGGAATTGATTTTGAGCACAAGCTAAGGCTGTTGGATGTTAGAGGGTGTGACATGGTGTTAGAAGTAGATTGGATGAGGAAACACAACCCAGTCTTATTTGACTTTATTGGCTATAGACTCCAAGTGAGTGTCAATGGTAAGAGGGTAGAACTGAAGGGATTCTCTGAAGAGGGACAACTACAAGCTATGACTACTTTTGGGGTTAAACAACTGTTGAAGAAGTGGCAAATGATGTGGGCACATTTATTCTCAATCTCAACTAAAAAAGTAGAAGTTACAGCAGATTTACCTGACGTGTTCGCGAAGAGCATAGCTTAACTGGCTTACGCGATCACGAGTAACTACACGCGTTCGCGAAGGTCTAACTCGCCTCATCTCCGCGTTCGCGAGACTGGGATCACGTTCACGTAGAGTTACCTCAACTCCCCTTGCCCAGCCTATCTAACACCACGCGTTCGTGTGTGATTGGTCGTGCTCGCGAAAAGCAAACCCCCCCCCCCCCAATGCTTCGTGTTCGCGACCAAGTCTCGCGTTTGCGTAGAACATAATATCCCCAGTCCCAGATTCCCCTTCGCGATATCAAGAAAGGCTTCGTGATCGCGAAGCACAACACACCAAATGACAGCTGAAGCTCAAAAACTAGATTTTTCCAAGTTCAAATGGTTCGTAGGCTATCTGAAACTCACCTGAGCCCTCGGGGATCCAAACCATATATGCACACAAGTCCAAAAACCTCATTCGAACTCGCTCACGCGATCAAAGCACCAAAATAACACCTAGAACTATGAATCAGACACCAAATCAAATAAAAATTGCAATCTTAAGAATTTCTATTTTAACAACCGTACATCCGAAACACGTCAAATCATTTCTGTCGGGTACCAAATTTGGTAGACAAGTCATAAATATAGTAATGGACCTATACCGAGTTTCGGAACCAAAATACGAACCCGGTATCAACAAAGCCAAACAACGGTCAATTTATGTATTCTTTAAACATTTAAACTTTAAATTTTCAATAAATTGTGATAACTCGAGCTAGGGACCTTCGAATTCGATTTCGGGCATTCACGCAAGTCCCAAATCACAATGTGGACCCATCGGGGACCGTCAAAACACGCGTCCAAGTCCGTTTACTCAAAAACTTGACCGAAGTCAACTCAAATAGATTTTAAGGCACGAATTTACATTTTATCTTTTTCACATAAAAGTTTTCCAGAAAAAGGCACGGACTACGCACACAAATCGAGGAAGGCTAAAATTAGATATTTGAGATTTCAAAATAGAATTAAGTTTTAAAACTCTAGATGACCTATCGGGTCATCACAAGTTAACATGCATCATAAATCGACTGATTACCAATACATATTAGACTGTATGAACAGCTACCTCCAAGGCTGAAAACAAAATTCATTAACCTTGGTGTACGCAATACACTAATTAAATCAGTTATCAATTCAATCCCTACTCATGTAATGCAAAATAACTTAATGCCCCAAAAATAATTCAACACATGGATTGGATTCAACCTCGCTTTCTTTGGGGTTCCACACCAACCAGAAAAAAATTGCATCTTATTCGTGGGATGTTGTTACTACTCCCAAAAAGGGGCTACTCAAAATCTATGCCAAAAACATTTCATACTCATTAGTTTAAATTAGCGCTTTACAACCCAACCACAACCCCTCTGGACAAAAATAACAGGGCAAATATTGCCACCACCGCTCATCCACCACGCCAACTCTATCATTTACCACTAAACCACATGATTCATACATCTGGAAAAGTCTCAACAAAGCCACTGCGCTATGTCACACCACAACATTTTAGAATATTGGCCAGGGTAACATTATCAGCCGCTGGTATGATAATTGGATTTCTCCCAACCTCTTCCTTCGTCAATTTATACAAGGTCCACTAACCTATCCTGAAACATCTCTCGCCTTAAGTCACATTCCATCACCCCTATCCTACAATTTCTCTACCTTTTCCTTCAACTTCCCATACATATTCAACTGCTTATCTTCAATACCTATATCCCTACTCTCACATATGAACAAGATACTCTTGTTTGGAATATTACTGCAAATGGAGCTTTCACTACTGCATCTGCCTACAAACTCTACTTCCTCTCCCAAAATTTTACTTTGTCTTTCTCTGATCACTTGCGGATATAGAAAACATCCACCCTGCCAAAAAATCAATTATTCTTATGGCTGCTTATACACTCTAGATTACCAACGGCCTACCTTCTCTTTTATCGCAATCTTCTCCCAAATACCACATGTACTATATGTGCCCATGCATTGGAAGACATCCTCCATGTCTTCACGGGTTGTTTGCCTGTAATACAGGTTTAGAAATATTTTAACATTCCTTTACCATCTCATAACTATGCCCACTGACTGGAAAGCCTATGCAACAATAATGACTTATCCTACAACGACTTTCCTCTCTCCATCCTTACTTCTTTTATCTTTCGGAATATATGGAAAACTCGTAACCATAATCTTTTAAATCGCACAAACCTACATGTTTCCACCTATTCAATTACTCCTCAAACCTCTAAATACCTATACATGGGACATACTCTACCACATTCTTTAGCCAATAAGATTATCCTTGTTCATTGGCACCGGCCACCTCAAGGCTTATACAAACTTAACATCGATGGGGCTACTGACCCCCACACCCATGTTGGCGGCGTAAGTGGGGTTTACCATGACTTCCATGGTCATTGGGTCTTTGGTTACTCTAAACCATTATATCGAACAACTACGCTACTTGCAGAAATTCAAGCCCTATACCATGGATTACAACTAATAATTACGTATCATCTATTTCCCATCTTGGTGGAATTAGATTCCCATGTATTACTTTCCCTCCTAACAACAGGAAATTCCAATTATTCACATATTTTGAATGCATGCAGGTTGATGATCAGTGAACTTGATCAGCCAGATGTCCAACACACATTTATGGATGCCAATATGGTGGCGGACGCAATGGCGCATTTTGGCAAAGACAAGCCCATCACACTACATCATGATGTTATGATTTTTGAGACTCCTCTACCCTTTACTTTAATGTCGTTACTTTCAGACTCTATGAGGACTGCAACTGCACGTTCAGTCTCCTCTACGTAATTGCCTTTTTTCCTACTATAATATAATATATGGAAAAGTGTTTGATCTGTCCCTCTACTATTAATAGTTGTCTAAAAATATTCTTTATTATACTATTGGGTCAAAAAACTCCTCAGCGTTACACTATTAAACAAAAATAACCCTAATTAGACGGAATAGACATGCGACGTAACTTTAAAGCTTAAGTCCATCTAGTTCTTTTAATAACCCCATATTTTCCCAAACTCGCTCCGACCCACATACTTGACCCACCCTTTCTCCAACTAAATATAGAGCTCAGAACCCTAATTTCGTCCCCCTAATCAGATAAAAACCGTCTCCTCTCTATTACTCAAAATTCATAATTGCAAAACTCAAGATTCAGTCTCAAATGTGGGTTCAATGTCCGATTCAACTGCTACATCAAAGAGGAGGTGCCATTGTGGGGAGATTGCATAGAACTTCAAATCAACCACACCTCAAAATCCCGGAAGGAGACTCTATAAGTGTGTTAAACCTGAAGTAAGTTTTAATTTTGCTTGTGATTCGTTGTTTGAAGGTATTATACAAATTTCATAACTGGTTGTTTTTGTTAGAATGAGTCATGTGGATATTGTGAATGTCAAGATGAAGCCTACTTGTGATGACCCAAAAGGTCATCTTAAGTAATTCTAGCTAAATCTATGTTCCGAGGCCCCGAAAGCCTCCGTTAATCTCACCTCGATATGCAGGCGCAGCCCGGGCATGTATCCGGGAAGCTTCTATGTGAAAATTTGATAAAAATGGAACTTTGAATTGAATAATTGAATAAAGTTGACTTTGGTCAACATTTTTGGTAAACGGACCCGTGACGTGACGGTCCCGGAGGGTCTGTAGGAAAATATGGGACTTGGGCGTATGCCCGGAAGCGAATTCCGAGGTCCCAATCCCGAGAAATGAATTTTTAAAGAAAATTGTTTTCTGAAAATAATAAAGGTTTTCGAAAATGAACTTTGATGTGAAAACCGTGTTACCGGGCCCGCATTATGGTTTCGGAGCCCGAAACAGGTTTATTATATGTTATGTGACTTATCTCTGAAATTTGGTGTGAAACAAACTTTAAATGACGTTATTCGGATCAAAATTGGAAAAATTAAGCTTTATGAAGTTTTAAGAAAATTCTATGAGTTTTAAGGTTTAATTCCTTGTTTTTGATGATATTTTGGTGATGTAAAAGTTTGAATAAGCCCGTAGGATGTTTTGGGAGTGGTGTGTGTTTTTGGTTTTGAGCCCCGAGGGCTCAGGTGAGTTTCGGGTAGCTAACGGGGTGTAAAAAGATAGGAAAAATCTGGTGTTTTGAAGTCAGATCTGGTGTCTGGTGTTTTCTTCTCTGCGATCGCACCCTTGAATCTGCGATCGCATAGGGTTATCTTGAGGGACCCAACTGCTGTTCTCTGCGATCGCATGTTTGCCTCTGCGATCGCAGACTTATGCCCAGATGCCTTCCGCGATCGCATCTCTCACTCTGCGACTGCATAATGTGTAGGTCTGATAGGGTGGGGGCTAGGTAGTTACTCAGTGCGATCACACTGCCCTTGTCCGCGATCGCAGTAGTATAGGTCCAGGCTT
>ML282473.1:0-25712 GCA_005239495.1 Nicotiana undulata | reverse complement strand
GACACTGTGATACTAGTCCTGGCACACACTTGTTGTAGTTATCGGGGTTGTATATATATTGGGTCTAGCTGTGGTTCAGCTTGTTTCTACGGCCTTACCCCATATTGTTATCGTATTCCGTATTTTTATTGTTATAGTTGTTCGTTGGCTTGCCTAACCTCGCCGTTAGGCGCCATCATGACCTGGACCGGTTTTGGGTCATGACATTCTCCTTCTTTGGACTGAAATTGATTCAATTATACCATGTTTGGCCAGTTGTGAGCCGTCGAGAGTAGATTTCGGAGATTCAGGCGCATCCTTGATCCGAGGGGTGATATCGTCACAAGGTGAGTCTCCTTTATAACCTTGTAAGAGGGAAATTGTCCCCATAGGTGTTCTATGTGTTGTATGTTTGTATTTGGGAGCTACGTGTTTACCTTGTGATGAGATTCTGTACGTAGCGACTACTATTGCTATGTCCGGGTAGTGTAGGACCACATATGCCATGTATTCTGCCTTAAATTGAAGTATATGCTTAAATTCATGCTTGATATACTACTATCTCCCTGAGAATTCATTTACTTAATAATTGGGAAGGACTGTGATGAATTGAACTTCACATTTGTGTGTGCATGATAGCAGCCTCGTAATTTACATTCCGCGAGCGCCATATGATTTCCTTCACTCTTACAGGAGCGGGCCGTGCGCCACGGCGGATTTATAGTGCACTTACGGTACGAGCCGGTCGATCCCCGGAAGTGCACAGGGATTTATTTGAGAATGCACTTAGGGTACGGGCCGGTCGATCCTCGGCAGTGCATGGACGAAGTTACATTATGATACGGTGTGATCACATTGATAGACGCACTCACGGTACGGGCCAGTCGATCCCCGGCAGTGCATGGACGAAGTTACATTATGATACGGTGTGATCACATTGATAGACGCACTCACGGTACGGGCCAGTCGATCCCCGGCAGTGCGTAGTTGGACCCTTGGTAAGCATGCACTCATGGTACGGTCCGGTCGATCCCCGGAAGTGCATAGATCTTCTTGATATGATTACATTATAAGCATGCACTCATGGTACGGGCCGGTCGATCCCCGGCAGTGCATAGCTATTCTTCCTCCTGACTCTAGCCGGTTGCTTTACACTTATGTGCGCATGACTGCTTGGTGCTGAATTCCTGATTTATTATGTGACAGGCGGATGGGAAAAGAGACAGGGAAGTTGATACTGGTTTCGATATTTATTTGGAACTCTGTATTCTCTTTACAATTGGGGTGCATTGTTTACATGTCTACTGTTTTCCTTACATCCTGCTTTACATTATTACTGTTGGGCCTTAGTGAGTATCGAGTCGACCTCTCGTCACTACTTCTTCGAGATTAGACGGGATACTCACTGGGTACATATTTATATATGTACTCATGCTGCACTTTCTTTTCTTCTATACTTGACTGTACAGGTCCGGAGGCTGGTATTTCGGATTATCAGGTCAGGGCTAGGTATTGACTGACTGACGATACTTCACGGTGAGTTGCTCCTCTTGGCGACTTCCTGGCAGCACCTTGGAGTTTTCTTTTGTCATATTCTCTGTCTATTTCATTCAGATTGAGACTCTGTATATATTTTAGTCATTGTATATTCAGTAGTTGCCCGTGACACTCGTGACACTAGTTCCTGGCACACACGTAGTGTATATTTTGGGTTGTTGGTTGTACATATGTTATGCGACATGCCTATTGGTGAATTTTCCGCACTTGTAATTTTATTTCACATCACCCTCCATTATTATGTTTATATCTGTTTAAAATTGGTTAAAAGATGAAATTTGCGTAACTGGGAATGGTAACACTTAGTGTTTCTCTATTGGCTGGCCTAACCTCGCTGTTGGGCGCCATCGCGACCTCAATCGAGATTTGGGTCGTGACAAGATTCTCCAGAGATGTCACACCCCTTTTTTTCTCACAAACTTCACTTCACCCTCTTAAAACAATAAAAAGATTTAGTAAAGCTTGAAAGGGTTTTTTCCATTTTGGAAGTGACAAAAAGGTTTGTGTTCAAAAGGAATGATTCAGAGTCGCCACCTGATATTTGATTTCGGTGTGTCAGGTCACCGTTTTTCTTTTCTTTTGAAATAAAAAATTACCTTCAAAACACATTTGACTCATAAACTAGTCTGCACCAAAGATTCGGGTAAGGGGGCTCATTTGACTCCGGGAGAAGGTGTTAGGCATTCCCCGAGTCCCGTAACTAGTACGGTTGCGTACATGATCAAGTTGGCTTTTAAAGTATTCAAATTGAGATAAATACACAAAAAAGATAAATAAGTACACAAGAGCTTCGAGGTCGTCCCCACATAATAAAAGAAAATAAAAAATTAAAGTAAAATCCTAAATACTAATGTAGACTATATTGTTCCATAAGTTCGTCGCGGCCTCTAAATACATGATACTACGGGGCATAACCCGGATAAAAACATATACAAATCCTTCGGGGCATTCTCCAGATAAATTTAACTAAGGGGGCGACCTCTCACCTCATATAAGAGAAAAGAAAAGGAAAATACTAAAGTTTGCCTATCCGAATGTGGTCGGCCTAAGCATGCTCCTAACGATAAATTAATAAATAGATCTACAACAAATTTAGAAAACTAACAACTTGTATTTTACCTCATTCCATAACTTTTAGGTCCAATTTTATTTTAAATTACATCTCCCTAAACTATTCTTTTGAAAACCCAACAACTGGCAGTCCCATTTTTCATTTTTAATTAAACATACGATTTCAATTCAATTTTCAAATTCACTTGCAATCAACTCTCAATTCAATTTTCGAATTCACTTACAATCAGTTCAAGTAAACATACGAACATATACATTCAAACACACAGATATTAACTGGACAAATCCCAGAATCAAGCCACCAAATGAACAATTCACATTAAGCCAGAATAGAATGAGTAAAGGATTGAAGAATTGGACCTGGAAGGTGTAGTTTCAATTGACAAATACTTCCAGCAATTACAAAGATTTCTCTGAAATTTAAATGAACGAACTGCAGGAACTTGTTCCAAAAATCGCGAACTGGCAACAACACTCGAACGACAGACAGCAACCAACAAACAAGCTCAAAATAAACTGACTCAATAGAAATCCATGAATCAAAAACCAAAACAGAAGAGTCTCAACTCTTTTTGTTCTTTTCGGCATTTTCTGAATTTAAAACGGAAACGAGATTTGAATGGGAGGTTGTGGTTGGAGAAGAAGAATGGGATGAGGCTGCTGTTTGGAGGTGCGACGGCCAGATTCCAGCGAGATCTGGGCTGGTGGCGACGGAAATGGTGGTGAAGGGGGTGAAGGACTGGCGGCAGTTGTGTTGTTATGGAGAAGGGATCGTTTGGAGAGGCAGCTAGCTTGAGGTTGTTGGTGGTGTGGGAGGGTGAGAGCTGAGTGAGTGGGAGCTGGTGGACGTCCGGCGGCGTGAGGGGAATCTAAGGTGGGGCTGCGCTGGTGTTTTTGGTGTGTCAGGATTAGGGAATCTCCCCTAGGGTTGAAGGGTGTAGATGGTCTTGAAGAAGATGAATAGTGCTAAGGTTAATAGGGTATTGGGCCATTCATATTTGGGCTTAAAATTCTACCAAATGGATTTAAAATTCACTTCAAAAATACTTATAAAAACATAAAATAACCCTTAATTGATTTTAATAAATTATTATATTTAAAATAAAACTAAAAATTAAAGTTGAAACTATTTTTGGTATTTTTCAAATATTATATTAAAATAAAAATAAGTTCAAAGTAATATATCCTTCTAAAAATACCTAATACGAAAATTAAATAGAGAAATATGGAACTATTTTTGTAATTTTCAATTTTTGTGCTTAAAATAAAGTAAAAGAGTCAAAACTAGTAAAAATGGTGATATTAGGCCTAAACTAAATATTTAAACGCTAAAATGTATATATTTCGGGGAGGATCAAAAATTACGTGTCTAAAGCTAGCTGCCCCTCTTTGACTGGAAACACGAAGAGTTTTCAGACAAAGAACGACTAGTGTTAAAGAAGATCTTTCCACACAAAGATGAAGCCAAAGGGAAATTCTCTCCCAACTGGCAAGGTCCGTATATGGTTCACCGAGTGCTGACAGGAGGAGCACTTATACTTGCAGAGATGGATGGAGAAGTCTAGCCAAAGACAATCAATTCCGATGCAGTCAAACACTATTATGTGTAATATTTATGCTTTAATCGATGATGTAAATTGAACGACACCTGACCTGATTCCTGTTTAAGAGGGGATACGTAGGCAGCCCTATGGGTTCGGTCACAATTCAATAAAAAATTTCATTTTTCCCCGCAATTGGAAACTGGGGAATAATTTTGAGGAGGACCCTCAAAAATCCAAAGCAAGTCAGCCAATCATCGCATGTGCAACAGTCAACCCATCAAACTGGGGCATAATTTTGAGGAGGACCCTCAAAATTCCGTAGCAGGAGAGGTTGCAACATCTTGAACCATGTCACGGTCGTCGGTTCATCTAAAACTATTTTAAATTATATGTTTGTGTTAAATCTTTACAAAATCATGCATACTTACTCTTGAAAACAACTTTGTTTAGCAAACGCTACCCCAATGATACGAACAGTGTCATCAGATCAAGCAGTACAAGTCAAGCAAAGCTAGCAGGGATACGAACCAACCTTCCCCATATACAGAACTTACGATTTTTCTTTTGATGCAGACACAAAGATTAAAGCCCAAAACATACCGTCCGCCCGAGGAACAAACATTGTCCAAAGATACGATTCTCAAAATCGTCGCACCTGCCAACATTTATTACCAGCACAAACAAACGATGCTCCATAATCGCAACACTCACAACGGTCACAATACCGCAATATATTACC
Source organism: Nicotiana undulata (assembly GCA_005239495.1). NCBI lineage: Eukaryota > Viridiplantae > Streptophyta > Magnoliopsida > Solanales > Solanaceae > Nicotiana > Nicotiana undulata. The sequence continues at coordinate 20,822 of ML282473.1, read as the reverse complement.
AGCTAAGAATCTCCACTGTCATCTATTTAATTTTGCATAAGGCTACCTTTCTGCCTTCCGAGACTAAGCTTTGTCTCCATCTACATAAGGTTAATCGCTACCTCCATCTTGCATAAGGCTACCTTTCTGCCTTCCATTTGCATAAGGCTACCTTTCTGCCTTCTGAGACTAAGCTTTGTCTCCATCTACATGAGGTTAAGCTCTACCTCCATCTTGCATAAGTCTACCTTTCTGCCTTCCACTAGAATAAGTCTACCTTTCTGCCTTCCGAGACTAAGCTATGTCTCCATCTGCATGAGGTTAAGCTCTACCTCCATCTTGCATAAGGCTACCTTTCTGCCTTCCATTTGCATAAGGCTACCTTTCTGCCTTCTGAGACTAAGCTTTGTCTCCATCTACATGAGGTTAAGCTCTACCTCCATCTTGCATAAGGCTACCTTTCTGCCTTCCACTTGCATAAGGCTACCTTTCTGCCTTCCGAGACTAAGATCTGTCTCCATCTGCATGAGGTTAAGCTCACCCCCATCTTGCATAAGTCTATCATTTCTGTCTTCCTACTTGCATGAGGCTAAGCTCTGCCTCCAGTTTACTTTTTCATCGAGACTAAGCGATGTTTCAAGCACTATTCACTTCGCTTTCTTTCGGGCTAAGCTCTGCCCTTCAATTCGCAAGACTAAGCTCTGTCTTGTCAGCATCATATTACTGCATTTCATGGGCTGAAATATCACCAACCTGTCTAGAGGCATTATCGTTCGGAGGCCCCATCTTCATAGCCCGAGAACATCATGTCATGGCCTGAGGATCTCTCTCAGTTTTGCTTATCATTATTCAAAGGAGTCATCATTCGGAGGCACCATCTTCATGGCCCGAGAACATCATTTCATGCATGTGAATCCTTCATCAAACAACTCATGGCCCAGGACATCATGGTCCGAGGACGTCATCCTTAACCGTCTGAAGACGACATTCATGGTCCGACGGGAACTTGCATCATGTTTAAATTACGCACAATATACACTTGTATTGTCTTATTTGCAGGTAATCCGGTAGGCGACAGCTATCCTAGCAGGAGAGATCCGCTCCAGTTCTCCTAACCATTCCCGTAAACCGTTTACTCATTCAGCCCTATATGTTGCGTCCGTTATTGTAAAACTTCCATCGGTATACTTCGCCGATGATTCCTGAACTACATATGGCCTGATTCCTGTAAAACCAGGGATATGTAGGCAGCTCAAAAACCAGGGTGCGGCCTAAATCTCTTCAAACTGTTTCACTCGGTCAAAATTGGCCTTCATATCTTTACCTAACAACTCTTTCATCCTTTCCGGGTAAAGAGGGGCAACTGTTGATACCCAATTTTTCCTCAAATCATTTTAATTTGCATATATACCTTCAAAATCATGTTTTCATAACAATTGGTATTTTTCCATAATTTCCCCATATTTTTATTAATTTATTTTTAATTTATCCAATATCGTATGCCTAATAATTAATTATAAAATTGCATTACAAATAATTTTAATCATTTCTTGACTTAATATATTATTTTTGGTCCTGTTAAAATCAAATTATTTCACAACTAGCCAAATTGGCACGCTTAGGCTATAATTGCAATGACTTTGCAATTATAGCTTAATCATATATTTTATGCTATTTTTACTCAATAACTAGCCATTTTATATTTTAAATACTAATTAATCATTTTAATTTAATTTTATTAAGCATCAATTTCATTTTTATAATTATTAGCTATTTTTATAAATTATTTATCTATTTTAATTGGGTATTTAATAGTTAGCCACTATTATTTAAATTCTAGCCTAATTAAAACCGGACCCCTGACCCAATTAATTAACCCAATAACCCATCCCAAACCTAAAATCCTACCCGGCCCAAGAACCTATTAATCTGAATCGTTGATCAATTCAAATCAACGGTCCAGANCCCCCCCCCCCATCTCTCATTTCCCCCTCTCATTTTCACTCAGCCATCTCTCTGAGTTTTTTCATCTCTTTCTCTAAACGCTCCACCTACTGAGCCCTTATCCTCCCTTCTCCGGCCACCTCTTTGCCGGAAACCATGGAGGTCTCACCTCCTACCAGCCTTATGGCTCCCCCCTTTTCTTGCTATCTGATTTATTATGCTAAAAGCCCTTATTTTGAGGTTGTCTCTGATAATAGGCTCGATTAATCTGTATGTGTACATGTTTCTCATGAACATTCTGTTCTTTCATGTATTGTGCTTCTCGCTCTAATTGTTGTTAGGGTTTCTGATTCTCTACCGTTACTTTAAGTATTTGCTTAGGGTTTTTCTGATTTCTGTTAAACATATGCTATTTATCGTTTAATAAGTCTGATTAGTTGTTCATTGATTTTTTACATAATACTCTTTACTGATTTTAGGTATTTTTTTTAGAACTGTGATATTTTCCTTAGAACTGTGATTTTGTGTATTTTCCTTAGAACTCTTTACTGATTATGCGTATTTTCTTACTTGTGTGACATTTGCCTCAATGGATAATTGATTCCCTGTGATTTTGAGGAATCTCTTACTGATTTTCAGAATTATTTTCTGCCTTATTTTATGTATGAATATGCTGTCAATTACTTTTATACACTTTCCTTACTTGATACATTTTGTATTTAGTCCTAATTGCAAGCCATATACTTTTTCTACTCCTATTATGATTAAATCAGCTTTTCAATTGATTCTCTTTCCTTAATTATCCCTGAGGTATCCGTTTGAACTGTGACTCCCTAATTAAAGGGAGTACTTGCATTGATTGGATTCTGATTGTGATTATTTCTATAATGTGTTAAACTAGTACTTGTTAAAACTATAAATACTCTATTCTCTTGTTAGCATAAGACACGAAAAAATATTGTTCTGAACTCTCTCACACACACATACATACTCTTCTTGCTCTACTTTCTGACTGCTTGCTAATCTCAGTCGGCTGCAAGCCAAGACTGAACATTATACTCTATTGCTCTTCACTCTGTGGTTATTTCTCTCTTAACTGGTATGTCTCCAATTTAGTCTAAAGCCTCAAAACAATATGTTCCTTTTGGCATTGCAATTCCTTCTATTTCTATTGTGCTTTTACTTGTGGTTCTGTTGTGTACCCTGTAATTAGCATGTCTACTTTCACTTTACTAGTCTGATTGCTAAACGGTACCCCCCTCCCTTAGATTCATCATGTTACTCCCCTTTAGCATCCCCCCAATCTAATTCTGTTAAGTTCCTGGCATGAACATCTTTGTGAGCAAAACTGCTTCAGTGATGGTTGAGTTCTGGGTAAGACTGCAGCACTTTAGGACTACTCTAATTGTAACTTGTATGCAAATTTGTTTACCTATTCCTATGCGTGTCCTATATGTCTCCAACCCCTTCAGTCCCTGTTTATGATTGCTAAACTGGTTTGGTTCTCATTTCTTGTGTTTTGTTCTGATCTTGATACCTTCAAACTGTTTCTTGGGTTAAAGTGTGATGACCCAAAAGGTCATCCTGTGTATATTTGGCTAAATCTGTGTTTCGAGGCCCCAAAAGCCTCCGTTAATCTCACCTTGATATGCGTGTGCAGTGTTGCCGGGAAGCTTTTATGTGAAAACTTGACGAAAATAAAATTTTATAATAATTAATAGAATAAAATTGACTTTGGTCAACATTTTTGGTAAACGAACCCGGACCCGTGATTTGACGGTCCCGGAGGGCCCGTAGGAAAATATAGGACTCGGGCGTATGCCCGGAATCAAACTCCGAGGTCCCAAGCCCGAGAAATGAATTTTTAAAGAAAAATGTTTTCTGAAAATAATAAAGGTTTTTCAAAATGATAATTGATGTGAAAACCGTGTTACCGGGCCCGTATTATGGTTTTGGAGCCCGGAACGGTTTAATATATGTTATGTGACTTATCTGTGAAATTTAGTGTAAAACGGACTTGAAATGACGTCATTCGGATCAAAATTGGAATAATTAAGCTTTATGAAATTTTAAGAAAATTCTATGAGTTTTGTGGTTTAATCCATTGATTTTGATGATATTTTGGTGATTCAAAAGCTTGAATAAGTCCGTAGGATGATTTGGGAGTTGTGTGTGTTTTTGGTTTTGAGACCCGAGGGCTCGGGTGAGTTTCGGGTAGCTAACGGGGTGTAAAAAGTGGGGAAAATCTGGTGTTTTGGTTGATTTTCTAGTGCCTGGTAGCTTAGTTTATGCGATCACATAGGTGGAGCTGCGATCGCATAGAGTTGAGAGTGTCGGAGGGGTCTGATGCCTTACGCGATCGCATTGGTAGGGCCGCGATCGCAGTGTAGGAGATCCTGATGCTCCGCGATCGCAGAGAATGCAGTCCAGCTTCTCCGCGATCGCAGAGAGTGAAACCCAGCTAACTCCGCGATCGCAATCCCTTGTCCGCGATCGCACTGAACATTTTCGCCCAGTTATTTTAAAAGCCCCAAAACAGAATACACTTACGGGATTTCATAATTCTTCACTTCCTTCTTCTTCTCCAACCCCCATTGAAGACCTCCAAGACAATTCCTCCTCAATAGCCTTTTGGGTAAGAGCTTCTAACACCAATTTCTTCCACTTTTCTTCCCTAATCACTAGAATCTAGGCCTAAAATCCTAAAATCAAAGTAGAAATTAGGGGTTTTGGGTAGAGTTAGGTTTTAGGAAATTTTGGGTAATTCAACCTCAATTTGGGGTCGAATTTCAAAACAAATCATATATTTGAACTCGTGGGGGTATGGGTGATCGGGTTTTGGTCCGAGCCCCGTGTTTGGACCAAGCGGGCCCGGGGTCGAATTTTGGTATTTTTGGAAGAATACTAGGAATTGTATAATTAGGTTGTGAGACTGTGTTAATGAGTCATTATTGATATTATTGAGTTAATTATGCCTAGATTTTATCGTTTCGGAGTCGAATTCTAAAGGAAAGGCGGTATTAGAGGCTTGATTGCTATTTTTGGACCCGAGGTAAGTGTCTTGCCTAGCTTCTGTGAGGGAATAGGTATTTTATGCTATTTGCTAAGTGTTTATCATCTTCAATGCATAGGTGAGGTGACGAATACCTATGCATTGTGTGTCAAGCATGCTCGTGAGTCCATTTTTTATGAAATTCTTCTTATTACTTCCATATTCGGTGTATTGTGAAATTGTCTCTACTTGGAAGTTGATTGTTGTTGAAAATCCTCGTTGATGAACTTGCGATGTAATGGCTCTATTGAGGACCCAACTATAAAGGATATACGTGAAAAGATTGGTTATAGCTGAGACCCTTGCTGGGCAAGTGTTATGATATTGACTGAGATATTCCCTTTGTCGGGTGTTTATGATTTGTATTTCCACTATGTTGCATTCATTGCCATCTGATATTGTCATTTTATGGTGAGGAAAAGTGTAAACCACGAAGGGTGATGTCGTGCCATGATTGACATTGATTACATCATAAAATGCATAGTGAGGAAGAGAGTAAAAGCACGAAGGTTGATGCCGTGCCATGATTCACATTGATTAAAAGTGCGAAGGTTGATGCCGTGTCATGATCTATATTGCCTCACATTATACATTGCATTGTGAGGAAGAGAGTAAAAGCACAAAGGGTGATGCCATGCCATGATTTATATTATCTTATATCATTCATCGCATTGTGAGGAAGAGAATAAGAGCACGAAGGGTGATGCCGTGTCATTACATACATTCCTCGTATTTATACTTGTTACGATATAATTCTTGTTAATTTTCCCTTTTGTTTTCTCCTAGGTGTTAGTTAATTGTTCTTATCTCTCACTGTCACCCATATTAATTGCTCCCGTATCCCATGCTTATCTGTCTATTCCTGTGTTTGTCTGTGCTATATCTTATAGAACTGTACAGGTAGATTACCGTTGTCAAGTCTAGCCTCGTCACTACTTCGGTCGAGGTTAGGCTCGGCACTTACTCAGTACATGGGGTCGGTTGTACTGATACTACACTTGCGCTTCTTTATGTTGTACAGATCCCGCAGCTGGACCCAATGGACATCGTTAGAGGGAGTATCCTTCAGTCCACCACCGAGGCTTCAAGGTATACCCGCTGGCGTTCGTGGGCCTTGGCGTCTCTCCTATCCTTAGAACTCATATTGTCTTGTCTTATTCTCTAGTTCCAGAGACAATTATGTATTTTCTTTCAGACTTTGTATTTAGCGTTTAATAGTCAGTTCGTGAAGTTGTGACTCCCGGTTTTGGGGCATTAAGCGACGTTTGTATTTACTATTTCACGTAGCTTTTGAATCATTTATCATTTCCACTGTTTAGAAACTATAAAGTGTTTTCGTTAAATACTGTTAAATTGTTATTATTACGAGGGTTTAGTTGTGCACGTTGGCTTGTCTAGCGGGTTCAACGTTAGACGCAGTCACGGCCTGAAGGTGGGATTTCGGGTCGTGACATAAAGTTAAACTTTCTGTTGTTTTTCCAAAACCTATTTTCAAACAAGCTATTTTCATAGACTGTTTTCCAATACAACCTTTTCAAAACTATGTCAAGCACTCTCACATATACTCTTAGAAGTCTAGCTTTTGCCCCTTTAATGTGTGACTGCTTTGGGATCCTTATGAGATCCCTCTGAACTCTGACACATTAGAGTTGGACCTTCCATACTGCACTTACTCAGTTTGGTTAAGAAAATCTGGGTGTGAGCATTGTCGGGGATCCCTTGATATCCTTAGGAAACTCTGATACACCTGGACTATATGAAAGGCTATGAACATCATTGGCAATGAGAAATTCTGGAGATTTTGGGCCTATCAGTAGGCTCCCTATAGTGTAACTTCTTCTTTTCTTTATTCAATTATGTAATTTATGCAAACGGCCTGTAATAATTATTGTAAACAAACTCTTTGGGGATGGAATGTGAAAAGGGAGGGGTAAATATGCATGCTATAGTTGTTTGTAGAAACCATGCTATTAGGCTTTATTCCCTATTTGTGCAATAGAAACCATGCTTAGGACTCATGTGCACAAGATCATGCATTAGATATCATGTTTCCTAGGCTTTATGATTATTGTTTCAGCATGTTCACTTTACTGTCATATCACTTAGAAAATCCTGTGCTAGAGTAAACGTTTTAATAATTGGGATCTTCTACAATCATGTTCTGCGCTGCCATGTACACTTAGGGATACTGCTTTAGGATAAATCGACACTAATAAACATGTCACCTCCGCATATTCTGGAAGCATGCTTAAACGTTATAGCAGTTGTGCATTTAGAAAATCCTGCTTAGGTTCTGCATATATATCATTTTGTATCTCTGTGCATTAGATACCATGTCTTTAGTATTGAATTCATATCCGCTTAGGCACCTCTAGTCTAATTACTGATAAAAACAGCTTCACTCAATTCTCGCAATCAACTGGCATTAATCATGAGTTCTGAACATTCAGAACAGCATGTTTAGGAAATACAATTCCAAACAGTTCTTCTCTAAATAATTCTAGCAATTGTTATACTGTTTCCCCGCCTAGGCAAGCCTTAGGTGATTAAATGGCTTAAAACTGGGAATCTGCTTCTTTTGCTTAATTCCCAACATGTTTTAAAATCAGTAGGCAAAATTGATTAGGACCCCTTTCTGAGTTATAAAAACCAGTCTGCATATTTGTTCTGAAGTCACCCAGACACCATGCCTTAGGATTCTGAATTTAAATACTTCCCTTAATTGTGTTTGGGTCGTGCTGTCTATTTGAATTACTTGTGGAGGTATACCTGAGCCTTTTGTCTGCTTTTCCCTGTGTTCCCATTAATTGCAGTCCTATATGCTTTTGTCTGTTGCCTTAGCATTGTTCCTTTAAACCTGAGGGTCTGCCTAGAACTTCCCTTATAGGTAGAGGTCCTAAACTCTTCCATGAGTGTTAGGAAGGGGCGGGTAACAACACGCAATAGAGGTTGTTGACCAATACTCACTTTAATTACCTTTACGGGGTGGGAAGGCTAGATATGGACATGATGATTGGTGCGCTAATACCACGTGTATCCCCTCTTTGAGGAGTGATATATCGGGTATTGTACTGATGTGATCCATATGAAAAACAACCTAGGACATCCCCTATCCCTTATATGCATGTTTAGATTATAACTCTTTCAAAAACTTACTTAGATAGTAAATATTTTCAAACCTTAGTAATACATGTATGCTTAGGCTGCGAATCTTTCAAAACACTTTACTTGCTTTAAACATTAATTGCCTATTTGCTACTTGTTCAAATTCATAAAGTTGTTTGGCCGGGAACCACAGTTATGGATTCTGAGGGGCGCCTAACACCTTCCCTTTAGAACAATTTCAAGCCCTTACCATGTCTCTGGTTATCTAATCTGGTTTGTAAATAACCCAAATAGGTGCCCTAACGCACCTTAAATCATTAGGTGGCGACTCTTCGAATTCTTGCATACCCCTTCCCAAAAGGAAACGAGTTGTCACAAATAATGTCAAAAAACCTTGACCGACCCGAAAGGAGTTGGAAAAAGGGGGGCGCGACACTCTCAACTAGGGAAAATTCCTAGGAAGTACGGTTCTTCTCAACTAGATAAACTGCCTAGGAGGTGTGATCTTCTCAATAACCTTTGCGTAAGCAGAATTGTGGCATTACACCTGAAAAATCCAAGCTTCCAAGCTTTGATATGAACATAGCCTTCATCCATGTTTCAAGCAAAGAAAACTTGTGAGTTTAAACCATGGTGGTTAGTTTGTGGCCTTAACTATGAGGGAAATTTCTCTTGCACTTGTCATGATCAACTTGGACTTCAACTTGGAAGACAGTGCTTGTTATTGGCCAACCCTTTTTTCCGTACAACCCTTATCACAAGAAATATTCCTAGTTCGTTCATTTCCAAACCTTATACCCGATGCATTGCACTCGTATTCCAACATTCACCAAGTCTTTGCATTTCACATAAATCCCAAAGAACGTTTATTATCACCAACTCAGTGCACACACAATTCTCCTGTGTCTTATGCCAATTTGATGTGCTTGCCAAACTCAGCTTTGTGTGATTAAAAAGATGGTAGCAGATTCTGAAGTCATTTCTCACTTGTTTCGTCAAAAACAGACTCAAAAGGGACTCAAACAGAACAAGAGGAACAAATTAAGGGGAAAAAACAAGAAGAGATGGTATCTAACAAGAAGAAAAAATTTTACCCAGGAAAAGAACAAAGTAGAAACTAATATGGTTTGAAAGCCATCTATACTGATCATGACATGCATTTTGGATTAAGCGGCTTGATCTGTCCAACGAGTCTAGTCTTCAAGTCTTGTTATACCTCTAACCTGGAAACTGGGCTTTAGTGCCGCAATTGTCATATCTGATTCACAATCCTTAGTCAACTTGTAGTGCCGGAAGGGTTTTCACCATCAGGCCTCTCTCATTTTGCTCTTTCTCTCAAATCACTGTTGCCTTATGGTGCCCGTGAGGGTTTTCACCAATAAGACTCTCTCATTTTATCGCTTTCTCTCTTTGTGCTGAGAACAAGGTATTACCCATGATGCAGGAAGGTCATGTCTTTACCACATACTAGACTTGGCACCCTCAAAGATTGGTCGGAAGGTCTTTCTTTGGACCGTAATGTAGGCTTTTGGACAGGGTTGGAAATAAAGGGTGACATGAAGGCTCAAAATAATTTAAGATGAAAGGGTTCAAAATTACAACTTTTGGAATCAAATCTTCTAGCCAAAATTAAAACTTCTGCCCCAGTTTTTTGGAGTCTGGGGAATTTTATTTTTATTGGATTTTTGCTTTGATGGGACTGAACCTTAGAGTAAGGCTGCCTACGTATCCTTAAAAGGAATCAGGTCGAACATAGTTCAAAAGAACAATTCGTTTTGTTTTTCTCATTTTTCTTTCTTTTTCTCTTTTTTTTTCCTTTTCTATTTTTTTCTTTTTCTGTTTTCTATTTTCTTTTTGTTTTTCTATTTTTTTTTCTAACTCTGTTTCGGATTCCAAAAGAGGGGTATGAAAGAGAACAAATTAAGGCTCAAAAGGGGCAGCAAAAGATAAAAGTGTTTGGGGTAGCAGAATAAAATGCTTTCGTCAAACCAAACTTTAAAAGTGTCAAGTACAAACATGCAATTGAAAATAAGCATAATAGCCATGCACAATGTCTCTTAATGGAATCAATACAAGCACAAAGTGTCAATGGGCAATACTTTTATCCCAATGAATGACTCTGCCCAATTCGAAGCAGACTTGACTCAACCTTATCTTGATGTGAAGGGATGCATTTTGTAACGACCCGACCGGTCGTTTTGAGCTCTAGAACGTCGTTACGCGGTTTGAGGCCATGAGCAGCTTCATTTCAAGTATGGTGACTTGTACGCATGGTCGGAATTGAAATTCGGGAAGTTCGGGTGGATTTGGAAAGAAAAATTCTCATTTTGGAAGGCTTAAGTTGGAAGAATCAACTAAGATTGGAATTTTGAGTAAACGACCTCCGACACAGGATTCGAAGGTTCCAGCAGGTTCGTATGATGATTTAGGATTAGGCGTATGTTCGAATCGGGAGTTGGATAAACCGGGAGCGTTTCGGCGCATATTATGGAAGATAGCATTTTAGAAGAATTTCATAAATTTGGGTTGGAAGGCATTTCAGTGTTATAGATGTCCGTTTGGGATTCCGGGCCTGGGAATAGCTTCTTATGGTGATTCTGGAGTTGGGAGCACGGTCGGAAGTGAATTCGTATGTCCGTAGGTCACTTTGAAGTCATTTAGCTAAAGATAAGAATTTGAAGGGTTTTGAGAAATTCGACTGAAATTGGAAATTTTGATATCGTGGTCGAAATGTGATTCCGGAAGTTGGAGCAGGCTCGTAATGTCGAATATGACTTGTGTGCAAAATTTAGGGTCAATCGGACGTGATTTGATAGGTTTTGGCATCGAATGTAGAAGTTTGAAATTTCAAAGTTCATAAAGTTTGGATTGGAGTGCGATTCGTGATTTCGACATTGTTTGATGTGATTTGAGGCCTCGAGAAAGTCCGTGGGATGTTATGGGACTGAGTCGTGTGATTGGACGGGGTCCCGGGGGCCTCGGGATGGTTTCGAATCATTTCGGGTTGTTTTGAGATGGTTGATGCTGGTGTCTGGTGTTGTTCTTCGCGTTCGCGAGGATTCCTTCATGTTCGCGAAGAAGAATTTGGCATCAGGGACTTTGCTCTTCGCGTTCGCAAATAGTGCCTTGCGTTCGCGAAGAAGAAAAATATATGTTGCGCAGGTCCGACTTCGGAGGCTCATATCTCACAATCTATAAGTAATTTTGAGAAATGAAAGTTGTAGCCCATTGTGTCTAGTTTCTAGAAAAGTAAACCATTTAGCATTTGGATTTCAGTACAAAGAAATATGGATGTTACACTAGAGGGTGTCCGGGAAGATGAAGAAGAAATTTGTGTTGCACAGGGCTGACTTTGGAAGCTTATATCTCGAAATCTATAAGGAATTGGGAGATGACCAAAACATGAAAGTTGTAGCTCTTGTAGTCTAGTGTTCAGAACATTAAACCATTTGTCATTTGGAGTTTAGTGCAAAACGTTATGACCATTCTACTAGAGGCTATCTGAGAAGCGTTTGGAATTTTCCTTCCGAGATTTTTGTTCTTCGCGAATGCGAGGGTAGGCCCGCGAACGCGAAGAAGACTTGCCTGGCAGTGTTTAAGTTTGCAATAAAAGGGTTAGACTCATTTCATCTCATTTTCTCCATGGGTGACGACCTAGGGGCGATTTTGGAGCTCCATCTTCATCATCTATGTCAAAGTAAGTGANATTTAAGCATCTAAACTAATGGATTTGGTTGGTACTAATAATTAGGCTCAAGTATGCTTCTTAATCGAATTACACCCTCATTTACAAACAATTTTAAGAAGTGCACGGGCTTTTCAAAAACAATAAAGTGATATGAAAAAGCCTCAAGGAGTGACTCAACAACACTAATCTACTATACATGCTCGACTCATTTATATATATATATATATATATATATATATATATATATATATATTAACATGGAAATTCATGGAAAATTAGTGAAAACTTGGGATTTTGTAGAAAACCTAGAATTGGTAGTTTTGAATTTTGACCATGAATTCGAGCATGAAAATTAGAGTAAAGTATATATTTGAGTTAGTAAGGCCATGGGTAGAGTTTATTTTCGAGAAATTTCGGAATCCGGGCACGTGGGCCGAGGGCATTTTGGTCAATTCTTAGAGCGGAGTTGGGAATTTATCTAATTTGAATTGTTAACAAGTATTAGAGTATATTTTCATTAGTTTGTCGTTATTTGGCTAGTTTTGGAGTGTTGTGCAATGATTTGAGTCATCGGAGGGCTTGGAAGCCGGTTATGGAATTTCGGAGCGAGGTAAGTCTCCTTTCTAACTTTGTGAGGGGGAAATCGTCCCCATAGGTGAACTAATTAATTATGTGAGCGGGGGCTACGTACGCACGAGGTGACGGGAGTTCGTGCGTAGCTACTAATATGCTATGTCCGAGTAGTCTAGGACCCACTAGCATGCTTTACTTGTTGTACTTGTGACCTTGTAAATGAAATATCATGTGATGCTGACAATTAGTAATTAAATCTCTAAGAAGGATAGAGTCTACTTTGCTTAATCATCTAGAAGGAGAATTGATTCTTCCTTGGATAATTGTGTTACGGGTAAATCTATAACGTTTGAAACCCTGTCGAAATTGGCAAGTAAATCCCCAAAAAGGCTTTAAATACTATTTTCATGTTCATTAAAAGGAGAATTATATCACTTCATTGAATAGCCAATTTTCCTGATAAAAATGTGGCTTATTTGTGTGAATATGTGTAACTATGGGTGCCTGAGTCACATGTATAATTCACGAGCAGGATGACCTTGTTATTTATGTATGACCACGTCGCATGATCGATTCGCGAGCGGAGCATATAGATGCATCTATGGTTCGGGCCGTTCGACCCTGCTAGTGCACATATTATTATTGTTGGTTCAGGCCGTTCGGCTCTAGGCATTTCTTGCGCATGATAATTGCTGCGTATTTTCTGTAATTATTACCTTTTTATTGTCCTATGAAGTTTTAAATTGCCAACTGAAATGACGAGGATTTAAAGTGTTAAATGTGAAAGAATTTGATATTACTTATCCCTGATTTTATTAGATTGCCAATGATATTCCCGCTTAGTGTCTCACTTGACTATACTAAATTGACTTCTACCAAGTGTCTAATTCGACCTCTCGTCACTACCTCTCTGAGGTTAGGCGGGATACTTACTGAGTACACGTTTTTTTCGTACTCATGTTACACTTGCTGTGCATTTTTATTGCACAGGTACTTTCACAGCGATGTGGCTGGCTTGGAGACTTAGGCGATCTGTATCATCTGGAGGCGATCCGCAGCTGACAGAGTCTCCCTCAGATGTATTTATTTTTATTTTAAATTCCTTGTCCAATTGTATTTCGGACAAGCAATGTAGTATCTGTTAAATTCTTAGAAATTTGCTCACGCACTTGTGTCACCGGGTTCTGGGATGTGTTTGGGATGTATTTTATTAAAATGGAATATTAGACTATCGTATTTACTTAGCGGATTTTATTCAGTTATTATGTAATGAAGTGAAAGGTAATGACTTCAAAAATGTTAAAACGGGAAATTTAACTTAACCATTTAATGGTTGGCTTGCCTGACAGTGGTGTCCGGCGCCATCACGACCTTATGGATTTTGGGTCGTGACACATTTCAACATTGACTGATCTACCTTCAACTGCTTGAGAGACATTTCCTTGTTGTATGCTCTTATCAACCTCTTGATTCCTAGACTAACTGCCTCAGTTTCACTCAATTCAAGCTTCATGTTATCTTAGAGTGCGTGAATATTTACTTGTTTCCTCAAATGCATCTTTTTATCATATTCAAAATTGTGTTTCACTATCCCATGATTAGACTAGCTTTCAAGATCTGGTTAAAAACTCCGCATACATGTCATGCCACTGAAGTTGGCATGAAGAGAATTGAGCACAGAATGACACAAAAGGACAATTGTATCTCATTGAGTAAAGGATGGAAGGGTTTAATGACAAGAAAAAACAACCTAAAATCCGAGTTACAACCCTAAAATAACCCGGATAATGAAAATAACAACAAAACGGACAAACAAGACTCACACAAACAGAATAGAGGGATAGAAGGGTTTGACTCAATAAAACAAATAAAATCTGGATCATAACCCTGAAATAACCCAGATAAAAGAAAAAAAAAATATCAAAACAAGCTACCAAGATTCCTTCCTAGTAAGGAGGGAATGACTTTTCAATTGCTAAGCTTGATATTTAGCCACAAATTTGCTCATCAGAATCACCATGGCCTTCTTCAATTTCAGTCGGCAAGTTCCCGAGAGGATTCTCATACTTCATGTCACCCTCCATCATCCCCACAAAGTGTGCATCATCATGTGCAGGTAAAGAATTCTGCGCGATATTCTGGGTGTCACTGTCCTAGATCACAATTATCCCTTCTTGAATCATTCTTTCTATTTCCCTTTTCAAAGCACGACAATCTTCAATGTTATGCCCTTGTACATTAGAATGGTACATGCACCGTACATCATGATCAAAACATTTTGCATATAGGTCCGGAGTATAGCCGAGGAGTAGCTCGATCAGGCCAGAATGTTTTCACTTTTCAAACAAGCTTGTGTAGGATTCTCCGATTGGCATAAAACTATTTCTTTGCCTTTGTTCCCCTCCATGCCCCTGTTTTCTAGGGTTGTTGGATTCTCAAACATGTTGTGAAGGCAAGACTGTGTTATGCAGTGTTAGCGCTCGCCATAAGGAGTGACCTAATGGTTGGACAAATGACCGGATGTTGTTCGGAGGATAATACTGAGGTGGATTATGTGGATTTCGGGGATAGGTTTGGGGTCGGGGTCGGGGTCGAGGCTGAGTATATTGGTGATGGGGTCCCTTTGGTCCATGTCGTGATCCTGATACAACCATGGCAACATCATCATGTTCCTTCTGACCCAGCGAGCTTTCTATGTCGTTCTGAATTACTTGTGTTATGGATTTTAAAGCAGAATAGCTCATGATTTTGCCTGACCTCCGCACATCTTCTACCATTTCTCCCATTTTTACCACATTATTAAAAGTCTTACCCACAACCGAGATCAAATGTCCAAAGTAAGTAGGATCTTGTGCTTGAAGAAAGTACTCAACCATCTCGGCTTCTTCCATCGTTGGATTGACTCGGGAAGCTTGCTCTCTCCATCTGATCCCGTATTCCCTAAAGCTTGCATTGGGATTCTTTTCCATCTTGTGAGGGACATTCAATCCGGGACAATTTCTATATTGTACTGAAAGTGCCGGGCAAAGGTTTGAGCCATATCGTCCCATGTGTACCACCTGTTAGCGTCTTGGCAGGTGTACCACTCCAAAGCTGCCCCACTAAGACTCTGACTGAAATACGCCATCAATAATTTGTCTTTCCCACCGACGCCTCTCATCTTACTGCGGTAGCCTCTCAAATGGGCCACGGGATCTCCATGTCCGCTATACAAATCAAACGTTGGCATCTTAAACCCAGCAGGCAGTTGGACGTCAGGAAACAATCACAAGTCTTTATAAGACACACTCATCTGGCTCCCTATCCCTTGCATGTTTCTAAAGACTACTCTAAGATTTTCACCTTCCTGGATATATCATCTTGCTCCACTATCTTAGCAGGCTTTTCAGTTTTACCGGGAGGCTCAAAATGATGAGCGTAAGAGTATGGATCCGAGACCTTGAAAGTTGGTTCTGGAGCATAGTGTTGGGCATCGGGGACTTTGAAAAAATCTCGCTAGAGGATCGAGGAAAAGTAGCTGCTGGAGGAACTATAAAAACATGAGTGGTCAAAGGAGCAGTATTTGAGGTGGTTTTGGGGGGTGGAGTGTGAAAAGGTTGTGGGGAGATATCAACAGCAGTGGGAATCTGGATTTGTGACAGTGGAGGAATGGTGATGGGGCTTTCAGCGGAAATAATGGTGGATGACGCCCACTAATCTAGGCTTGGTACATTTCGTCCATCTGCCCTTTCAACCTTATGACTTCTTCTTTCAACTCAGATTCTGATTCAACAATCTCCTTAGACGGATCAACAACAGCCATGTCCAAGTCTTTGCTAGCCATGCCTACCTTTCTATTTGACCTTGTGTTGTACGGATGACTCAATAGAATACCACAAACTAACCACCTCCTGTTATGATAACAGTGAGAGTACCAAAGAGGAGAAAAACAAAGCCAACATGTTAGCGTTAGGGAATTTATCATATAGAAGTATCACATTGCGTGCAATGCACCTAGCACCAGTTGACGGTTCTAGAATGACTTCGAGGGTCACAAGGTCATTTGGCATCATCCCAATTTTGTTCATTTCAGTCTTTCTTTTCTATCTTTTCTAGTACTTTCCTTCCCCTCTTTTCTTTCTAATTATAACTATTTTCTTTCTCTTACCCCTCACGTCCTACAACTTCATTCTCTTTTTTTTCTTTTTCGTTTTTCTCTCTCTTTTTTTTAATAATTCGATCGAACCCTATGTAGGTTGTCTACTTATCATGTTTCACATGAATCAGACCAAGCGTAGTTCCGGAAATGTGATGAACAAAATAAACTAAAAAACAAAATCTTTTTGGATTTTCCATTTACAATTTTATTGTCATAAATACAAAACAGGTAATAGGGTAACAAAAGCTCAGCAAACTTAACTTAACTACGACAAACTCTAACACCATCTAAAAGACTCAATACTACTGGACATGACTAGAAAGTAAAAGACAACATAAAAAAGAGACTCAAAACATAAAAGGGAAAAAATCTCATTAAGCGGCTCTTGAATGCAACGGTCCTGACTAGATGGTCTTGGGCGTCTGTCTAATCAAGCTCAGATAAGTAGATCAACACCTGTATGAGAAAACTAAGACCGAATAGAGTTAAAGACTTAAAACACTATGTGAGACCATAACATTTCCAATTAGACACATGCAGGGCACGATTGAGGCTATTTTTTGCAAAACGGCCTATGGGACCGACAGGAGGCTAAAATTGCAAACTCAATTAGGACAACCTCCAAAGTATGGGAATACCTCACTGAGTCCCATAAACTCTCAAGAACGTGGTCCCTAAAATTACCTTGTAAAAATGACCCCATTTTGTAGATATGGCTTATGTGGCCGAAAAATGACTAAACATGCAAATTCAACAAGAATGGACCTCAAACTGAGAGAAAATCTTGTTATGGACCTAGGAATCTAAGACACGGGTCACTGAACCATTTTTGAGAAAATGACCCTATTTTGCAACAATGGCCGATGCGGCCAAAAGTGGCTAGACATGCAAAATTAGGCTACAACCCTCGAAGCCAAGAACTTAAGACTCACTAAGAAGACCGGACCCTATGTGGGCTGCCTATGTATCCCGCCTCGAAAGACGAGAATCAGGTATGCGTAGTTCGGGAAGATTGGATACGGGCGAGAATTAAAAAAACAATTGATTTGGAGAAAAATATTTTTGTTTTCTTTTTTTTTCTTCTTTTTTTTTTGAAAAATGATGGGAAAGTGCAAAATCTTTTTGGATTTTTTATTTTATTTTTCTTTCTCATTTACTCTCAACCATCATTGGTCCACCAAATGACCCCTTTTACCCTTTAAGAATGCAACATGTAGCACATAAAAAGCATCAAGATGGTCTTTTTTATTTGGGTGCACCTGTCCTAGACGGACCCAACCCCTGTGTTGAATCCCCTAAGTCAAATGCACACGATGCAAATAAGCGTTCCTACTAGGGATCCGGTATGAGGTTTTGTTATTCTAGGTTTAAACCTGGGGTTGTGTTCTAGACCTGGCTTACACGAGCGGACAAATCGAGCCGAGGTGGGAGCGACGTACAGGGAACACGAAAGTATACCCGGCCTAGTGACTGATCCATCCTCGTTCTTATTGTGTTAGACCTCTAACAGAAAAGTGGGCCACGCGAACGTGTGCACCTTTTTTAGAAGACTCAGAGGGGAGGTGTAAGAGGCAATTTAAATACAGGTCACTAACATTACCTTTCCTTCATGAATCAAGTGCCCTTACACAACAAAAGAGAGTAGTTCCACACAATAAAATTTAAGAACACTTAGGAACTCAAGATAGAAAGTATTCACTCACTCTCAGAAATAACATTCATATGCCACAAAAGATGCACCATAGGCTTATCCGCAGTGTACTACTCTACTAATCGAGCTCATTCAGTCTCGAATCAAGTAGGGCTTTATTTGGTTGTAATGTAGGCTGCGGGACGGATAGGATACATTTAGATATAAGAGTGACTACACCTCCCTAAGAACTTTAATACATACACTTTAATATTTAAAATCCCACACTTATGTGAAACCATAACTCCACTTTCACATCAGTATATATTAACTCCATACTTCTTTAAGCACAATTACATCAAGAGTCACCACTTATCAAGGAATATTTTTTTCATAGCAACAAAACTACTTTTTCCTTTTCTATTTTTTTTTTAAATTCAAGTGGCTCTTACTTTTTCAAAACAGTGCACCTTTCTCCTTATTTTATTAGTTCCACTCAAAAGTCAAACCGACCAACCCACACTTTAACTTTTACAAAGTTCATAATAATTCAAGTGCTCATGAGAGGTTAAAAGGCTCAAATAGAGGTCTAATTCAAAGAAATGGGTAATGCTTGTAATGTGGTTTCCAAAGAAATAGGATTACATGATCAAATGGGTTAACTACGATGCATAGCAACTAGGATGGTAAAATGTACATATTTGTCTCAACAAAGAAATGCCTATATCACTTCCAAAATTATACAAAACAATTATTTCGCTTTGCAAACACACGGAGCAAGTTCTATGCATCAAATGCAATGTAGAATAACACACAAACCTCACACTCACATGACACATAACTCGCTCAGAATTGGTTTCATCAAGACACTCTAGTCAAAGCAGTTAAGCAAAGTTAAGCTTATACAATTTAATGTACTTACACAAGAGTAAAAAACTGAGCATAAGCGTCACAACAAAAGTACTCACTATTCTCAAGGCATAACAAAGTCAAGAGATATTGCTTCAATTCAATTCATCTCACACAGGCTCCAAATCCTAAAAAATAAAACTAACTACAGCCGGTTCAAACAAAACCCTTGAAAAAGAATCGCGACACAAAGAAATATCAAGGGGGAATTGCCACACTACCTAACAAAATAAAATCTTTTTGTCTCTTTCCTTTCGACATAAATCTCTCAAGAAAATTGTCTAATAGATCCATCGTAGGGAAAAGTTCAATCTTTTCTATTTTTGTAAAAACAAAATATTCAATAACTAACACAACTAAAATAACATAGAAAGTCACCTAGACAATCTCCTCCCCCCACACTTAAAATTGTGCATTATCTCCAATGCACACCCATAAATACAAGAGGTTAAAAGAAACTCCCTAGTAGGCCAAAGACCGAAGCACTAGCACCTCATGGGGTACTCAGACTTCTCTTAGGCCTGGTCCTTCGTGCGGGTACCTCACACTTAGTTCCTGTCACACCTTCTTTCTCCTGAAAGGGTATATGAAGTTTTTCCAATTAAAGTGACAATAATCGAAATGGGATTAATTATTTATTCAGAGTCGCCGCTTGGTATAATTTATGGTGTCCCAAGTCACCAGTTTATTTTAAATCCCAAATCGAGGAAGTTTTGACTCTGTGTTAAAGTCTGCGAAACTAGAAAACCGGGTAAGAAATGATGTTAACCCAGGAGAAGGTGTTAGGCACTCCTGAGTTCCGTGGTTCTAGCACGGTGGCTTTTAATCCTACTTGGCATAAATTGTTTAATTACTCATTTTAGGACTTGTGTATATTTTTATCTTTTACCGATTTTAAGAAATTATCGTGAGTCGAGTCACGCGTACGTGTACTCATTTTCTTTAGTTCGCTAAAAATCATAACGCGTACGTGTACACACTTTATCGCGCTCAAATTATTTAAGGAAAATTTAGCCAAAGTCGCGCGAACGCGTACCTTGGTTTTATTTTGAACATCGACGCTTAAATCATGTCACTCGTATGTGTACATAATTTGTCGCGCTTAATTATTTAAGAAAAACTTAGCCAAAGTCGTGCGAACGCGTACCTTGATTTTATTCTAAAAATCAGCGCTTAAATCATGTCACGTGTACGTGTACACAATTGGTCGCGCTTAATTTTTTAAGTGACACTTGGCCAAAGTCGTGCGAACGCGTACCTTGGTTTTATTTTGAAAACCGGCGCTTAAATCATGTCACGCATACGTGTACACAATTTGTCACACTTAATTATTTAAGAAAAACTTGGCCAAAGTCGCGCGAACGCATACTTAGGTCTTAATTCCTGAACCCATAATTATGTAACGTGTACGTCGAAAATCCTAAAGTTTGCATACATGTGGTCGGCCTAAACATGATGCTATAGATCCAAATTAAATAAATAAATAAATAAAAATAAAATAAACTATCCCATGGACATTTATTTTTAAATCCAACTCTTTTATCCGAGCCTAACTCCCATGGCATAATACTTGTTTCACAATCTGAGCCACTAACTTGTCACGACCCAAACTGGAGGATCATGACTGGCACCCGGGCCATACCTGCCGAGCACCAACGTACATTCTATCTAATCCTCTTATTATCTTTGAGGGCCGACGAGATCAATATAAGTGGTAGATATGGGTTATGAATGCCAAACGATGAAAGATAATGGAATGAACATGCATAACATGGGATAACAAGACTTCCAAGAAACTACATAT